>JAQQSO010007226.1:0-10764 GCA_028658305.1 Pachyuromys duprasi | reverse complement strand
TATCCCAAAAGCAGAAAGACACAAATGGTATATACTCACTTATATAGACCTATAAGATAAGATAAACATACTGAAGTCTATACACCTAAAGAAGATAAACAAGAAAGAGGACCTGGGGTAAGATGATCAATCCTCACTTAGATAGAGAAATAGGATGGACATTGGATGTAGGAGAAAACAAGTAGCAGGACAAGAGCCTATCACAGAGGGCCTCTGAAAGACTCTACCTAGCAGTGTATCAAAGCAAATATTAAGACACATAACCAACCCTTTGGCAGAGTGCCGGGAATCATATGAAAGAAGGGGAAGTTAGTAAGACCTGGAGAGGACATGAGTTCCGCAAGGACCAAATATATCAGGGCACAGGGGTCTTTAATGAGACTGTTTCTCCAACCAAGGACCATGTGTGGATATAACCTAGAACCCCTGCTTGAATATAGCAAATGGTAGCTCAATTTCCAAGTGGGTACCCTAGTAAGGTGAACAGGGACTATTTCAGACATGAACACAATGGCTGGCTTTTCGACCCCCCTCGCCCACGAGGGAGGAGCAGCCTTGCTAGGCCACAGAAGAGGACATTGCAGCCAGTCCTGAAGAGACCTGATAAGTTAGAGTTAGAAGGAAGGGGAGGAGGACCTCTCCTATCAGTGGACTTGGAATGGTTCAGGGAAGAGATGAGGGAGGGATGGGAGGGATAGGGAGGGAATGTGGGAGGGGGCTATGGCTGGGATACAAAGTACATAACCTGTGATTAATATAAAATAAAATATTTTTATATAAAATAAAAATGTAAAAAAATGAAATGTGTTTATATACATGGAGAACAACTATCTTTTATTAAGCAAAAAATTTTATTTAGGGAAGATGAGACAAAATAATAAGACAAGGAAAATCAAGAAAACATGACAAAAGAAAATAGTCTTTTTCTTTCCCAGACCTGGTTTAAATCTTTTCCTCGCTGAGAGTCAAGAATTTTAACACAGCAGACAAACCACTTGCAAAGAACTGAGTTTACTTTTCTGAGAAAAACCTGAGAGTTAAAACCTGAGTAGTTAAAACATGTAATATAACCTTGTAATCTACGTGTTATGAGTGTTTAGAAACTGTGTTTTTGTTTTATCAACACTTTTCTTATCTGTAAACTCATGCTTAACTTCTTCATAAACTACTATATAATTTCAATATAAAGAAAAGGCTGCTCCTCCCTCGGCAGGGGGGTGGGCAGGGAAGAGGGGGTCAAAGAGTCCACTACTGAGTTCATGTCAGAGACAGTCTGTGTTCTCCTTACTAGGAAACCCACTTGGATGCTAAGCTGCCATTGGCTATGCCTGAGCAGAGGTTCTAGGCTATATCCATGCATGGTCCTTGGATGGAGAATCAATCTCAGAAAAGCCCCCTGTGCACAGATATATTTGGTCCTTGTGGTGCTCCTGTCCTCTCCAGGTCTTACTAACTCCCTCTTCTTTCATCTGATTCCCTGCACTCTGCCCAAGGTTTGGATATGAGTCTCAGCATCTGCTTTGATATACTGCTAGGTAGAATCTTTCAGGGGTCCTCTGTGGTAGGCTCCTGTTCTGTTTCTTGTTTTCTCCTATTTTCAGTGTCCATCCCATTTGAGAAAAGTTATTTAGGTAAAAAGTATTCCAAAATATTTGACTTCATCATTTAAATTTAGACATAAGCTGTATTTTTTCAACAATTTGACTTTGATATGGATAAATATATCTGCATGTATTTGTTAATATATACCATGTATAGCACTGAAACACATGCCCACTTTGATTTTTTTTCTCTGAGTGTACACTTTGCTTTATAAACCTGACATCACTTCACACTGACATGATCTGCAATTTTTTTTTTTTTACGTAGCATAAGTCAGGATTCCAGCTTCACTGTGTAGGAGTCTATGAGAAAAACTTTTCAGGTTGCATAGTTGGCAATGTTTAGTTGTATCTTCCTTTGCTGTTGACAAGAAGAGTATTAAGTATTTTTCCTATATTAATTTTTAAAAATCTCTATCATAACTTTTTACTTATATATATATTCTTTTTTTGAAAATAGATCCTTTTCTCATAAAATATATCCCAATTATGGTTTCCCATTCCTCTATTGTGTCCAGTTCTCCAGACCCACTGCCCTTTTGTCTCTCAGAAAAAACAGGCTTCTAAGAGAGCAGAATTTTGTGAACGGTGTTGTTTCCCTAATTTCCTTCTCAGCCCATTTGACTTTTGTATACAGAAGGGCTACTGATTTTTTCTAGAGTTAATTTTGTATCTAGCCATTTTTTTTTCTGAAGGAGTTTACCAGCTATAGGAGTTCCCTGATAGGATTCTTATCTTCACTTATGTATAATACCATATCATCTATGAACGGTGATACTTTGACTTCTTCTTTTGTAGAAACCAGGGACCATGAATGGAGAGGATCCAGGTCCCCTGCTCAGACATAGCCCATATAATACAATATATAATATAATAATAAAATAGAATCGAGACTGGACAGAAAACCTAACATAAGGGAAAGAGTCCCAAGACCAGGCACAATCTATTAATAGGTCAAATATTATGTAGCCTCTGAAAACTCCATCATACCTATATAGCATACTAAGAATAAAAAGCTAAATAGCGCTCTTATAATTTATTGAATTTTTGAGACAGGGCCTCACTGTGTAGCTTTAGTTGGTCAGAAAAAATCACTGTTTACCACTATGCAGCTTTGAGCTTATAGAGGTTCACCTGCCTCTGTTTTCAAAATTAAAGGCATGCACCACCATATCTGCTTAATCTTATTTACTTCACAGATAAGGGTATCCTTGGTTTGAATGAGAATGACACCCATAGTCTCATATGTTTGCATATCCAAGAGGTGTGGCATAGCGGCCCTCCTTCCTTCCTTCTTTCCTTCCTTCTTTCACTCCCTCTCTTTTTCTCTCCTCTTCTTCCTTCCTCCCTCCCTCTCTTCCTCTTTTCGTCACTCCTACCTTCCCTCCCTCCTTCTTGCTTTTTTCCTTTCTCCTTTACTCCCTTCTTTCTTTCTTCCTTTCTTTTTTCTTTCCTGCCTTTATAAAATCAGGGTCTGTCTGTATAACACAGCTCTCCTGAAACTACCAATCCTTATGTTTTGGCTTCTGTAATGCTGAGATTACAAGCATGCCCAAGCATTTCTGGCTGTAACTTTCCATTGCCAGTGCTGGTTATGAGATATATTAGTGTTTGTGAAAATTGAGTACTTACCTTGTTCAAATTTTGATTTATGTATACACTGATGTAGTAACTTTAAAAATACATATAACTATAACCCTAATGAACCCTGATTCCGTTATGTATTTAATAGCACCACTTAACTCTCTAATGAGTAGAACAAAGTGCTTAGATTAAAAAGAGCTACTGAATTTTACTTATTTTACCTGGTTTCAAATCAAATTCTCCCTATAAATTTCTAATTTTAGTAAATGATACCCACTTGATTCAACAATATTTTTTATTCAAGATGTATTTTTATTTATGTACAGTCTTGTGTCTGGATATGTGTATGTGTATGGGGATATTCTTGGAAGCAAGAAATTGTGTTAGAGTACCTGTAGCTGGATCTATAGATGGTTGTGAACTGACAAATTGGGGGTGTTGGAAACACACTCAATAACTTTGGAACTACAAGGAACACTGTTAATCTAACTACCTCTCCAGCCCCTGAACCCAAAACTTCAGTCCATATAACTGATTGTTTTCCCTTCCTTTGTATTACAAATCAAGTATCCCCTCCTCCTGTGAAGACTTTCTTCACTTCCAGTCTTAACAATATTACTAGAAATACTCTTATTTTAACAGACAATATCACTTTAACTGGTTTTTCTGCCTTATAACTTCAGAGCCCACAATATGTCTTCTTAATAGTCATAAAACACATTATGTCATATCTTTAATCACCATATTTAGAGTATGAAAATAACTGCATTTAATTCTCTTCAGAAGACTTTCAGGTAATAAATAAGTGGGGAAGAAACAAACCGTAAAATTACTATTGTGTACTACTTAATGAGATCATTGATTTGGGAAATACTGTCATCTGATTCATGGTTGAAAGCACTGAATGAGGAATTTTGTGGAGATTGTATAATAGAAAAGGCTGCCACCGCAAGGAACATTGATCTATCATGGTACCCAGAAATTGATTGTTTTCTCAAGATGATACACAGTACAACCTATAATATTTAACCTGAATCTAATTAATGTCAGGATTACTTTCCATTTAATTAAATCATGTGAGTTTGAGGAACAAATTGAATGGCATTATAAGGAAATAAATCCAGTGCATCTGGACATTTTCCAAAGAAAAGGGAAGGGGATAATGTGGTATAGTGGAAAAAATACACTTCAAAAGAATTTGATGCAACTTTTTTGTCTTACTTTTTCAATATAGCAGTGAAGAAAAGATACTTGTGGCATAATTAGATAAATGGACACATTTGATTTTTTGATTTTTGGGGGGAGAAGGTTAGGCTCTTTTTTTCAAGACAATATTTTTCTATGTAGTCTTGGCTTTTCTGTTCTCTTTTTGTAGAGCAGGCTGGCCTTTAACTCATAGAGGTCCCCCTGTTTCTGCCTTCTAGAGTGCTGGAATTACAGGAGTGCAGCATAGCACCTGGTTTTGATTATTTATTTGTAATTAGACTCATTATTATCTGTATTTGGTGTGATAATAGGATTGTGCCTATTTAAAAAAAGAGAGATGCCTTGTGAATTACCTACAGAGACTCAGTGTACCAGAAACCTAGTTGACTACTCAAGGCTAGTAAAGTAATGGATCTTGATGGAAAACATAGAACTGCCACTTTACTAAGCCAGTGCAATGCTTAACTGCATTCTGCAAATTTGTCCTTATACCCATAGGTCTTCATTCCTCACCAAGGAAACGTCTTTTTGCAGCAGACAAAGCCCATTGCAGAAAACCACAATTGATAAGAAGACAGAGCATAAAGTTAAGTGTTAATGGATATATCCACAAATTATCCACTGCACTGAAGACTTGGAATGCCTTTCAGAAGAGGGGGTGACAGATTTTTTGAGGCAGAGGAACAGGAAGTTTGCTGTAAAAGGGTAGCTTTAAGAATTTTCAGAAGCTACAAACATTAAGTCTCACCAATGTGGCTGCATAAATGTAAGATGGAAAATAGACATGTGAAGAGCCCAGAATATCTCAACCCTATACAAAAAAAACAAAAACAAAAACAAACAAACAAACAAACAAAAAACCCAAAAAACTACAAAACTACAGGCAACTAAGCAATGCTGATAGTGCTAGAAATAGTCTTTACCATGGAATAACACATAGATTGGCTATGAAATCCCAGAAAGTCAACTCTGAAAACATACAAACAAGTAATGCTGACCAGGTTATATTTCAGAATATCTATGTACATACATATGCGTGAGGGCATTCAACAGAAGTTAATGAAAAAAAAAGAGGTCATGAATCTGAAATAAAGCAAGAAGGGGTATATGGGAGGCTTTGGAGGGAAGAAATGGAAGAGGTAAATGATGTAATTATATTATAATCTCAAAAAACTAAAAAAGTAAATAAAAATATGAAGCTTATGCTATGGTTTCTAAAAAAATATTATTATTTATTACAATTTATTCACTTTGTGTCCTGGCTGTGACCCCCTCACCCATCTCCTCCCAATCCCACCTTCCCTCCCTCTTCTCCCCTTATGCCCTTCCCCTACTCCACTGATGGAGGGCCTCCTACACTTCTATCTGACCCTAGCCTATTGAGTCTCACCAGGACTGGCTGCATGGTCTTCCTCTGTGGCCTGGGAAGGCTGCCCTCCCCCTAAAGGGGAGGTGATCAAAGAGCCAGCCACTGAGTTCATGTCAGAGATAGACCCTGCTACACTTACCAGGGAGCCCACTTGGAGACTGAGCTGCCTATATGCTACATCTGAGCAGGGATGTCTAGGTCCTCTCCATGCATAGTCCTTGGTTAGAGTATCAGTCTCTGTAGGCCTCCCTGGGCCCAGATTTTTTGGCTCTGTTGTTCTCCTTGTGGAGCTCCTGTCATCTCCAGGTCTTTCTATCTCTCTCTTCTTCCATAAGCTCCCCTGCAGTCTGCTTAAACTTTGCCTATGAGTCTCAGGCTCTGCTTCATTGCCTTGATCATTACAGACTTTCAGTGGCCCTCTGTGGTAGGCTCCTGTCCAGTTACCTGTCTTTTGCTTCTGATGTCTATTGTATTTTCCTTTCTGAATGATGATTTCCTAGGGTCTTCCTTGTTGTTTAGAAGTATAGATTTTAGTATGTTTATCCTATATAATATATCTAATAACCATTTATGAGTGACTATATACGATGTGAATCTTTCTGCTTCTGGGTGCCCCACTCAAGATATTTTCTAGTTGCCACAATTTACCTGCGCGTTTCATGATTTCCTTGTTTTTAATAGCTGAGCAGTATTCCATTGTGTAAATGTACCACAATTTCTGTATGCATTCTCCACTGAAGGACATCTAGGTTGTTTCTAGCTTCTGGCTATTTCGAATAGAACTCTGAACATGGATGAACAAATGTCCATGTTGTAGATTTGAAATTCATTTGGATATATGCCTAGGAGTGGTATAGCTGGATTTTGAGATAGGACTATTCCTAATTTTCTGAGAAAGCACCAGACTAATTTCTAAAATAGCTGTACAAGTTTACATTTCCACCAGTAATGGAGGAGGGTTCCCCTTTTTCCACATCCTCTCCAGCATTTGCTGTCACTTGAGTTTTTGACCTTAGCCATTCTGATGGGTGTAAGGTAGAATTTCAGGGGATTTTTGATTTGCATCTTCCTGATGAATAAGGACCTTGAATATTTCTTTAAGTGTTTCTCTTCCATTCGATATACCTCTATTAAGAATTCTCCATTTATCTACACAGCAGGTTATCAAAATATATGTTCAGATTCATAGCCAAACTTTGGGCAGAAGGTAGGGAATTTTATGAAAGAAGGGGGAGATAGAAAGACCTTGAGGAAACAGGAGCACCACGAGGAGAACAACAGAACCAAAAATTTTGGGCACAGGGGTCTTTTCTGAGACTTATACTCCAAACAAGGACCATACATGGAGATAATTTAGAACCCCTGCACAGAAGTAGCTCATGGCAGTTCAGTGTTCAAGAAGGTTCCCCAATAATAGGAACAGTGACCATCTCTGACATGAAATCAGTGGCTCGCTCTTTAATCACCTCCACCTGAGGAGGGAGCCGCCTTACTAGTCCACAGAGGAGGGCAAAGAAGCCAGTCCTGATGATACCAGATACACTAGGGTCAGAGGGAAGGGGAGGAGGACCTCCCTTATCATTAGACTGGGGGAGAGGCATAGGAGAATTAGAGGGAAGGAGGGTGGAAATGGGAGGGGATAGGGGATTAAAAAATAATTCTGTTTAGCTCTAAAACAAAATTTTTATTTGGATTACTTGGTTTGTTGGTGTTTAAAGTCTTTTATTTTTATTAAATTTTTATTTTTTAAAATTTTTTAACATTTTTATTTAATTTTATATTAATCACAGGTTACACACTTTGTATCCCAGCTCTAGCCCTCTCCCTCATTATTCCCTCCCAATCCCACCCTCCCTCCCTCATCTCCTCCCTCTTTATATATTCTGGATATTAGCCCTCTGTCACATATAAGGTTGTTGAAAATCCTTCCCCAATCTGTAGGCTGTTTTGTTCTGATGACAGTGCTCTTTGCTTTACAGAAGCTTTTCATTTCCATGGGGTCCCATTTATTGATTGTTGATCTTAGAGCCTGTGCTGATGGTGTTCTGTTCAGGAAGTTGTCTCCTGTACCAATGAATTCACGGTTCTTTCCCAAGTTTTGTTTTTTTTTTTTCTAACAGGGTTATTGTGTCTTCTTTTATGTTGAGGTCATTAATCTCCTTGTACTTTAGTTTTGTTCAGGGTGATAAAGATAGATCTATTTGCATTTTTCTACATGTAGACATACAGTTAGTGTAGCACCATTTGTTGAAGATGCTCTTTTTCCCATTGCATTTTTGTAGTTTCTTTGTGAAAAATCAAGTATCCGTAGGTGTGTGGGTTTATTTTTGGGTCTTTAATTCAGTTGATCGTCTAGATTGTGTCTCTGCCAGTATCATGGAGTTTTTATTACTGTTGCTCTACAATGCAGCTTGAGATCAGGGATGGAGATTCCTCCAGATGATCTGTTATTGTACAGGATTGTTTTAGCAATTCTGTTTTTGTTTGTTCATTTGATTTCCATATGAAATTGTTCTTTCAAGTTCTGTAAAGAATTGTGTTGGTTTTCGATGGGAATTGCACTGAGTCTGTATATTGCTTTTGTCCCATCTTCTGATATATTCTTAATTTTCTTTAGAGACTTAAAGTTTGTTTTATTTTGTTTTGTTTCCATACAGGTCTTTCAATTTCTTGGTTAGAGTCATACCAATGTACTTTATGTTATTTGTGAAGGGTCTGGTTTTCTTAATTTCTTTCTGATCCCGTTTTTCTATTATTTAAATGATGGCTACTTATTTTCGTGAATTAATTTTGTATCTTGCAACTATGCTGAAGGTGTTTATCAGCTGAAGATCTCTGGTTGAATGTTGGGGTCACTCATGTATACTATCATGTCATCTGCGAATAGTGATACTTTGAATTCTTCCTCTCTGATTTCTATTCTGTTGACCTCTTTTAGTTGTCTTATTGCTCTAGCAAGGACTTCAAGTACTATGTTGAAGAGATATGGAGAGAGTGGGCAGCTTTGCTTTGTCCCTGATTTCAGTGGGATTGATTCAAGTTTCTCTCCATTTAGTTTGATGTTGGCTATAGGCTTGCTGTATATTGTCTTTACTATGTTGAGATACGTGCTTTGTATCTCTGATCTCTCCAAAACTTTAAACATGAATGAGTGCTGTGTTTTGTCAAATGTTTTCTCAGTATCTAAGGAGATGATCAAGTGTTTTTTTTCCTTCTGTTTGTTTATGTGGTTGATTACATTTATGGATTTCCATATATTGAACCACCGCTGCATGTCTAAGGTAAAGCCTTCTTGGTCATAGTGGATGATATCTTTTATGTGTTCTTGGATTCAGTTTAATTAAATATTTTTGTGTTAATGCTCCATAGAGATAGGTCTGAAGTTCTCTTTTTTGTTGGCTCTTTGTTTGGTTTAGGTATCAAGGTGACTGTGGCTTCAGAGAATGAGTTTGGTAATGTTCCTTCTGTTTCTAATTTGTGGAATAATCTGAAGAGTATTGGAGTTAGCTGTTCCTTGAAGGACTGATGGAATTCTGTTCTGTAACCATTTGTCCCTCAACATTTTTTGTAAGGCAGAATTTGATGACTGTTTCTATTTCTTTGGAGGATATTGGACTATTCAATCTATTTTCCTGATCTTTATTTAAATTTGGTAAATGGAATATATCAAGAAAATTTTCCATTTCATATAGATTTTCAAATTTTGTGGCCTATAAGCTTTTGTAGTAAGACCTGATGATTGTTAGGATTTACTCAGTGTCTGTCATTATGTCCCCCTTTTCATTTCTGATTTTGCTGATTTGGATAGTTTCTCTTTGCCTTTTAGTTAGTTTTGCTGAGGGTTTTCTATCTTGTTGATTTTCTCAAAGAACCAGCTCTTGGCTTCAGTGAGCCTTTGATTTGTTTTCTTTGTGTCTAATTCATTGATTTCAGCATTTGATTATTTCCAATCTCCAATAGTCCACTCCTCTTGGGTTGCTAAGAAGGTATACTATTTTGTGTTTGGGTGAAAAGTTCTGTAGACATCTATCAGCTCTGTTTTATTTAGGACCTCTTTAAGTGTCATTATTTTACTATCTAGCTTTTGTCTAGATGAACTGTCTCTTGGTGAGAGTGGAGTGTTGAAGTCTCCCATTATTAAGGTTTTGGGATTGATATGTAATTTGAGCTTTAATAATGTTTCATTTACAAATGCAGGGGCATAGATGTTCAGGATTGTGATGTACTCATGGTGGATTTTACCTTTGATGAGAATGATGTGTCCCTCCTATTTTTTGATTAATTTTTGGTGAAAGCCTATTTTATTAGATATGATAGCTACTTCAGCATGCTTTTGGGTCCATTTGCTAAAAAAACTTTTCCTAGCCCTTTACTATTAGGTTTTGTCTGTCTTTGTTGCAGAGGTGTATTTGTTGGGTGCAGCAGAATGTTGCATCCTGTTTCTCCAACCTTCCTGTTAATCTGTGTCTTTTTATTTGAGAGCTGAGTCCATTGATGTTGATAGGTAATAGTGACCAATGGATGTGAGTTCCTTTTATTGGGGAGTTGGTGGTGATATTGTTTGTTTGCTTGTTTTCTTTTGAATTTTTTAATGAAGTTATCTATGTCCTTTTTTTCTTCAGTGTAGTTGATTTCATTAGACTGGAGTTTTCCTTCTAGTATCTACTGCGGTGCTGGTTTGCTGTGTAAATATTAAGTTTAGTTTGTCATGGAATATTTTATTTTCTTCATTTATTCAGTTGGAAAGTTTTGCTCAGTATACTAATCTGGGTTGGCATCTGTGGTCTCTTAACGTCTTCATCACATCTGCTCAGGCCCTTGTGGCTTTCATACTTTCTGTTGAGAAGTCTGGTATGATTCTTATAGGTATGCCGTTGTATGTTACTTGGCCATTTTCCCTTGCTGCTTTTACTATTTTTTCTTTGTTCTGTAGGTTTAGTGTTTTGACTATTATGTGACATGAGGAGTTTCTTTTCTGGTCTAGTCTATTTTGTGTTTTTTTTT
>JAQQSO010007225.1:0-10768 GCA_028658305.1 Pachyuromys duprasi | reverse complement strand
AATCTCAGAGTCGTTTTGATTTGCATCTCTCTGATGGCTAAGGACGTTGAGCATTTGGTATTTTTATGGGACCTGCATTGAATCTGTAGATTGCTTTTGGCAGAATGGCCATTTTCACTATGTTAATGCTACTGATCCATGAACATGGGAGATCTTTCCATCTTCTGATATCTTCTTCAACTTCTTTCTTCAGAGACTGAAAGATTTTTTCATACAAGTCTTTGATTTGCTTAGCTAGAGTTAGAACAAGGTACTTTATATCTTTTGTGGCTATTGTGAAGGGTGTTGTTTCCCTAATTTCTTTCTCAGCCCATTTCTCTTTTGTATACAGGAGGGCTACTGATTTTTTAGAGTTGGTTTTGTATCCAGCCACTTGGCAGAAAGTGTTTATTAGCTGTAAGAGTTCCCTGGTAGAGTTTTGTGGTCACTCATGTATACTATCATATCATCTGCAAAAAGTGATACTTTGACTTCGTTCTTTTCGACTGAATCCCCTTGATCTCCTTTAATTGTCTTACTGCTCTAGCAATGACTTCAAGCACTATTTTGAAGTAGTATGGAGAGAGTGGGCAGCCTTGCCTTGTCCCTGATTTCATTGGGATTGATTTAAGTTTCTCTCTGTTTAGTTTGATGTTGGCTATAGGCTTGCTCTATATTGTCTTTACGATGTTTAGGTATGTGCCTTTTATCCCTTATCTCTCCAAGGCTTTACACATAAATGGATGTTGGATTTTGTCAAAGACTTTTTCAGCATCTTAGGAAATGATCATGTGCCTTTTCTCATTCAGTTTGTTTATATGGTGGATTAATTTTTGTTGTGAAAGTTATCTGTATCATATGTTTCCTTGGGTGTAGTTGTTTTCATTGGATTAGAGTTTTCCTTCTAGTATCTTCTGTAGGGCTGGGTTGTTGTGTAGATATTGTTTAAATTTAGTCATGGCATGGAATATTTTGTTTTCTCCATCTATGTTGATTAAAGCTTTGCTGGGTATAGTAGTCTGGGTTGGCATCCGTGGTCTGTTAAGGTCTGCATGATATCTGTCCAAGTCCTTCAGGCTTTCATAGTTTCTGTTGAAAAGTCTGATGTGATTCTAATAGGTCTACCTTTATATGTTACTTGGCCTTGTTCCCTTGCTGCCTTTAATAATTTTTCTGTAGGTTTAGTGTTTTGACTATGATGTGAAGAGTTTCTTTTCTGATCTAGTCTAGTTGGTATTCTGTAGACTTCTTGTAGTTTATGGATATCTTTTTCTTTAAGTTGGGAATATTTTCTTCTATGATTTTCTTAAAAATATTTTCCGGACCTTGCAGCCTGGAATCTTCTTTTTCATCAATTCCTATTCTTTGTGTTTGGGACTTTTCCAATTTTACTTTTTCTTTGAGAGAAGTATCAATTTCTGCAAGTGTATCTTCAGCACCTGTATTCTATTGGTGATGCTTACCTTTGTGGTTCCTGATCTTTTCTCTAAGTAATACAGCATCAGAGTTTTCTCTGTTCGTGTTTTCTTTATTGATTCTAATTCTGTTTTCTTGCATTGCACCATTTTCTTCATCTGTTTGAATATGGATTTCTGTCTTTCTGTGATGGTTTCTATTGTTCTGTTTGTTTCCTCTCTGTATGCCACTAATTGTGCCTCTTCTTGTGCCTCTATTTGTTTGGCTGTATTTGCCTGTATTTCTTTGAGAGCTTTGTTTGTTTCCTCTTTATATACCACTAGTAACTGCATAAGCATAGCTTATCATTTTCCTGTGTTTCTGATGAATTGGAATATCTACTGATTTCGGGGATTGCTGTTGAAGCCATGATGTCCTGATTTTTGTTGAACGTGTTCTTACACTGACCTCTGGCCATCTGCTTATCCACAACCCCCACTGTTTGTTTTTGGAGTCTGTACTTCAGACAGGGTCTGTCTTTCTCTGGTGTCTGGAGTATTCTTCAGGAAGATGAGAAAGGTCCACTGGTTTAAGAGTGTGTTGGTGTTTCAGCTGTACCTAAGGGAGGAACGTCCACAGACACAGGTGCACAAGTGCGGACAAGCAAGAGTGTGAGTGTGCATGGAAGTGTGCCTTGAATGACAGGTGCTAGAAAGCATAGATGCCTGGCATGTGCAGACTCAGCAGGGGATGCAGCGCTGGCACTGTTAGCTGGTGCAATGCACATGCACAGATTCCCTGAAAACCTCAGTGGCCTACAGGCCTGTCATGCTGTCTTTCTGGTATTCAGATCTGTCTGGGCTCTAGGAGTTGTTTGCCTGAACTCTACTGGTAGACCCGCAGAACAGGGGCTTCAATGTTGAGAATGTTGTCCCAAGAATCCCTTGCCCACAGTGGGGCTGTGGGTCGGAGGGATCCAATGTCTGGCTGCTAGTGTAGAGGGATCTGGGGTTCTGCACACACTCATGTGAAGACACACTCACCCTCTAGCAGGTCTAATCAGAAAGCACAGGGGTTCCCCTCCTGTTCTCTACTCTCAGATTTGGGCCCGCTGGGGAAAATGTGAGTGTAGGAGATGTGTCAGCGCAGTGGTGCTGCAGCCACAGAATTTGGAGGCTGGTATAGTGGTTCACTGGGAGTCCAGCCAAAGCAGCAGAACTGGAAGTCTTCTGGTATAGATGGCTGCTGGGAGGCCCTGTGAAGCCCCTTCACCTGTCTGCAGACCTAGGTGGGCCAGCAGATCTGGGTGACCTGTACAGCCAGCATCCCGACACTGAGGGACTGGGAGGCCTGCCTTCTCTGTCTCAGATACTGAGCAGGGAGTTCTGTGCTAGGAGCAGAGGGCACTGTGGGCCTCCTCCATGGAGGAAGGAAGAGGGAAACCCAATAAGGGAAAGTGCAGAGGGATTGAATATTCACCACTCTCAGTCCCTGGAGAAGTCTCTGGGTGACCTGGATCCAAATGGTCTCAGCTCACTGGTTGACTTCTCTCGCTCAGGAAGCCTCAACGTCGATGTTCTGGCTTCAGCTGCCCCTCCACTCACCAACTGCAGAGTTTCAGATCCTCTGCCCCTCAGATTTGGTGCGTGCTTGTCGCCGCCATCTTAGATTTATGAAATTCTTAATAAACTAATAAAATAGTCTCTGGAAAGTTAACCTCACTCTACTGGAAGACTATACATCCAGTAATATTTGGGGAACACAAATTGATCTTGAATGGCTTTTTCAAAGGGCACACAAAATTAGGTAGGCAGGAAAGGAGGGTGGATCAGATATGAGTTGGGGAAAAGGTGAGTATGATCAAAACATGTATGAAACCTTATAAAATTTTTAAATAGAAAATATGGCTTGTAAATAGGTAATCAAATTTAAATATTTATTTATTTATTCATTCACTTCACATCCTGGTCATAGCCCTATCCCTCCTCATCTCCCAGCCCCACCTTCCCTCCGTCCCCCTCTCTTCTTCCCCTATTCCTCAGAATGGGAGAGCTGCCCTGTCCATCCACCCCACTCATCAAGTCATATCAGGGCTGAGTATATCCTCTTTTCCTGTGGCCTGGCAAGGCCTCAAGAGGGAGGTAATTGAAAAGCTGACAAGAGAGCCCATGTCAGAGAGAGCCCCCACTCCTCTTACTAGGGAACCCACATGAGGCCTGATCTACCCATCACTTACATCTTTGTAGGAGCCCTAAGTCCAGCCCATGAAAGATCCTTGGTTGGTGCTATGGCCTCATGAGGCCTCTCTTGGACCTGGTTAAAGAACCAACTTCTGCCCATATTAGTGATTCTCTGCTATGCTTGCTGGTAGGAATCAAGCAAAGTTGTCCTCTGAGAAGATGCACCCAGCAACACCTTGAAACAGGTGCTGAGACTCACAGCCAAACATTGGGCAAGGAGTAGGGAGCCTTATGGAAAAGTGGGATGGGGTGGGTGGGAACATAGAGGTGACAGGAGCTTCACAAGAAGACCAACAGAAAGAAATTAGGCAAATCTTTTAAGAAATGTGTTTAAACTGAGTTGTACAACTTTAGAATCTTAGTATAACAAATAAAGAAGAGAAAGAAGGAAGAGGAGAAAGAGTAGAAGAACTGGGAGGAGGAGGAAGAGAAGGAGGAGGAGGAGGAGGAGGAGGAGGAGGAGGAGGAGAAGAAGAAGAAGAAGAAGAAGAAGAAGAAATCACCCTTTCAGAGGAAAGTATTTAGGCTGAGCAGTGCTGTCCATAACAGGACCCTCTGCTTATTCAGAACATTTTAAACTTCTGGACAGCACAAAGAACATAGACATTCACCTTCTGAAGAAATTGTGGGAAAAATATTTTGCCTCATAACAAAAACACAATTCCTCCAAATACCAAAGAAACAGACTGGACTCCCTAACACTGCCAGAGCAGAAAACATATACCCAGACTTTATACATGATCTTTGGCAGCTATTATGGTCTTGAATCTGTTTCTTCTCATTCATATAGATACACCTTTTATATCCACCTAATTATATATACATGCTTATATCTACATACACATGCTTATTCCACATATCCCTCCCCAGAACTGTGCTAATACACTTAGTGTCATTATCTATAAGACTTTTAAAATTTGAGTTCTCTAAAGTTTTGTTGTTGCTTCTGATATAAATTATATAAACACTAACAATCAGTTACAACCCAACATCGTACTCATAAAAATATCAATCTTGGAAGACAATAATATTCCAATTACACATAAAGTACCAAAGTTTGGTATTATATGAGGAAAGAGAAAGCATGTGTCCTAGCGATTGTGTTTAACAGAGGAGTTTTAGTTGCACCCATGACAAAGGAGAACACATTACCATCCTGAAATAACAATTTTCGATCATAAAATCTAACCAAGTCAGCATTGATGACTCTAAGACTTTTTAGACTTGATAGTTTACTTCTTTAGCCAGAGAATCCTCCCTCATGTTTGAAAAAAGAAATAAGGAAGAAAACATAACTTCATGTCAACATATTTGAAATTTTGGGGAAATGTTTTATGCAGCTTTCCTAGACATGACTATTACAGAAATTGAATCTATCCACTGTGGTCAGTTACATTCATGTTCAAAATATTTGTAGCCCTTCTTCATGATCCTGCATCACTAAGGAAAGATTGTGTGTACCCACTTACTTAAATCACATAAACAGAACTTTGTCCTCCCCTCAGGCAAAACTTCCAAAGCCATTGCACTATCCATTATGAACTGTTTTCGGGTAACCAATAAAAAGAGCTCAGTGTCATTGTTTCCTGCCATAAGGTAATAGGGGCAGATCCTAGGTGACCTTTAAAAGAAAAACAGTACAAGGGGATTACAAACGTTTTCTTTTAGTCCACTCAAATATTAAGGTCACTTGTTGTTTAAACCTGAACAGTTCCAAAACAGAAAAAAGTTCTTACTCAACTGTAGAAAACATGACACTAAATAACAGACTTTAGTTTTAGGACTACAGAAAAAGATACTTCCTGTCAACAATTTATTAATAGTATTGTCTGCAGAATGGAGTGTTTGATGTCCTAGTTGCTCTATAAGCCAAGAATACAAAAGCATATGATAGATTATGGATAACAAGAGGTCTTTCGCATGTATAATACCAACACATTTAAAAGAAAACAAAATGGCCATTTTCTCAAGAGATCTAACATTAAAATGGACAATAAATCAAAGATGTCAACAATGTTACTGAATGAATAACATAAAAATTAATGTATAACATGACTTACATACTCAAACAACAACGGACATTTATTAAAAGTTATTAAAATTTATTAAAGTTTCCATTTATAATAGCAACTATGAAATATTAAAAATAAGTCTAACAAAAGATGCCAAGAAGAAATGGTAAAATATTATTGGAAAACACAAGCGAAGACAAAATGGAACTCTAAACCCCCAAATTAATCTACTAAATTATTCAGTTACTCACAGGCTCACAGAAGGTCAGTTTATTGAAGCTGACAAATCCAACTTTATAATGTATAAGACTGAGAAAAGGCCCAACAATATTAAATGTAATATCAAAGAAAAATAAGAAAGATTAAAGACAAACAAGTGCAATACTGAAGAAAAGTAATAAGATATGGAGAATTCTTCCACTGATCTTGGCTAACAGTAAAGTAAAAGCAATTGAGACAAAGCAATCTTGGCATGAGGATAGAAAATGATGGGCAAAGACAGCCCAGAAGTGGAGCTATAAAGGTATGACGACTTGCTACGTGCAAGAGATGAGATGTCATGTTTATATCTTCCACATCAGCAGCATAAACTATTAAACAAAGATTATAAGCTGCCCACATGAAAATTGAATCTTAAAAGACAATGTTAAGGAAAACAAAAAAAGGAGGTAAAAGAAAGAAGGGGGAAATGAGAAAGGATATTTTACCTGTATATAACCACAAGAAAATTAATTGCCAAAATATGTAAGTAAAGAGAGTCGAGGAAAGCAAATGCAACTAAAAAGAAAATGGGCAAAGAGTATAAGTTCGAAAAAAGGAAAACAAAATGTCAAATAAACCTATGAAGATAAGCTAGCTAACACCTTAGTAATTAGTGACACTCAAAGGTAAATAAGATACAATTTCATACCCCTAAAATTGTTGGTCAAAGTTTGTACATCTGACACCTTGGAGCAATGGGAGATTGTGTGTATATCTGCAAGGATAGGATCAGGCAGCTCCTCCCCGGAGCAACTCATTCTTATCTACTAAAATAGAACTTCTGTAGGTATCTCCATACCTGACCTCAAGCTATACTATGGAGCAATCATAATAAAAACTGCCTGGTACTGGCATAGGAATAGACTAGTTGATCAAGGGAATTGAATCAAAGACCCAGAAATAAACCCACATACCTATGGACAACTGGTTTTTGACAAAGGAACCGAACCATACAATGGAAAAAAAAAGACAGCATCTTTAAGAAATGTTGCTGATCTAACTGGATATCTCCATGTAGAATAATGCAAATGTATCCATATTTATCGTCACCATGCACAAAACTCAAGTCCAAGTGGATCAAAGACCTCAACGTAAAACCAGATATACTAAATCTGCTAGAGGGGAAAGTAAGAGCCTAAACTCATTCGCACAGGAGACAAATTCCTGAACAGAACATCAATAGCACAGGCTCTAAGATCTACAATATTTAATAAATGTGATGTCTTGAAACTGTAAACCTTCTGTAAAGCAAGGGACACTATCAATAGAATGAAACATCAGTCTACAGACTGAGAATAGATCATCACCAATCCTACATTTGACAAAGGGCTGATATCCAGAACACATTAAAAAGCTCAAGAAATTAAACACCAACAAACTAATTTAATTAAAAATGGTATACAGTGCTAAACAGAGAATTCTCAACAGAGGAATCTTGAATGGTGGAGACGCATTTAAAGAAATGGTCAATATCATTAGTAATCAGGAAAATGCAAATCAAGATGACTGAGATTCCATCTCACAATCATCAGAATGGCTCAGATCAAAAAAATATCAAGTGACAATACATGCTGGCAAGGATGTGGAAAAGGGAAAATAGTCCTCCATTGCTGGTGGGAGTGCAAACATGTACAACCACTTTGGAAACTAATCTGGTGCTTTCTCAGAAAACTGGGAATAGTCATACCTCCAGACCCAGCTCACTCCTGGGCATGCACCCAAAAGACGTTCCACCACACAAGGATATTTGCTCAACCATGTTCATAGCAGCTTTTCGTAATAGCCAGGAACTGGAAACGACCTAGATGTCCCTCAGTTGAGGAATGGATAAAGAAATTGAATGGAATACTACTCAGCTATTAAAAACAAGGAAATCATGAAATTTGAAGGCAAATAGATGGAACTAGAAAAGATTATCCTGAGTGAGGCAACAACAAACCAAGAAAGACACACATTATACACTATTGTATTTAGAACTGGATTTTAGCCGTATAGTACAGGGTAGGCGTACTAAAATGCACAGACCCCAAGAGAATAAATGCAATGTGCATTTTAGGCTTCATGTCGGCCCAGTAGTTAGGGGTGTGGGGGATATCTCTGACATGGACTATGTTGCCTGCATTCTGATCACTTCTCCCTGATGGGTCTGTCATACCATTCCACAGGAGAGGTTGACAAACTCAGTCCTCATGTAAATAGATGAGCTGGGGTTTCTGAGTAGGGATCTCCACTATTCTGAGAAATAGGGGAGATGGAAGGAGGATGGGACTGAGAGGAGAAGAGGGAGGGACCTATGACTGAGATGTAAATTGAATTAATTAATTAAAAAGATGGAGACAGGCTTTCCCTTTGACCCACACTCACACCGCAGAGTGACACAGAGAGAGATGCATACCACATAAAACTGAGACACGTACAAGAAACAGAAGCCGTTTGTGCCGTTGCTAGGAGTGACAATCTTCTCGCTTATCAAATTGTAACATAAGAAATAAATATGGAGGATCCAAAATGGCCGCAAGCAGCACACACCAAATCTGAGGGCAGAAGATCTGAATCTCTGAAATTGGTGAGTGGAGAGGTAGCTGAAGCCAGAACACCGACATTGACTCTTTCTATGTGAAAGGGGACAACCTGTGAGCTGAGACCATTTGGAATCAGGTCACCCTCAGATTTCTCTGGGGATGGAGAGTTATGAATACTCAATCCCCCTGCATTTCCCTTTGACTGGCCTACTTCCACCCTCCTTGACAGAGGTTGCAGAGGGAGGGGCCCCTGTAGTGCCGGTGTCTCCTAGTACAGAGCCCAGGGCCCGCAGCTCCTAGCACAGGACTTCCTGCTCAATATCTGAGGCAGAGAAAGTGGGCCCTCCCAGTCTCTCAGTGGCAGAATGCTGGCTGAATGGGCTACTGAGGTCCACTAGGCCAACCAGGTCAGTGGTTCCTCAAGGCCTTCCAGCGGGCATCTGCACTGCCCTCATAGTTCTATGGCTGTGGCTGGACTCCCAGTGGACCACTATACCAGCCTCCAAGTTCTGTGGCTGCAGCACCACTGAACTGACAGATTGCCTACACTCGCATTCTCCCTGGCAGACTCGTGTCTGAGAGTACAGAACAGGGGGAACCCCTGTGCTTTCTAATTAGACCTGCTAGAGAATGAGTGAGCCTTCAAGTGAGTGTGTGCAAAGCCCCAGATCCAGGGTCTCTCTATGCTAGTAGCCAGATATCAGATCCCTCCCACCCACAGCCCCACTGGGGGCAACATATGGATTCTTGGGACAGCATTCTCAACAATGAAGCTCCAGTGCTGTGGATCTACCAGTGGAGTCCAGGAAAACAACTCCTGGAGCCCAGACAGATCTGAATACCAGAAGGACAGTATGACAGGCCTGTAGGCCACTGAGGTAGTCAGGGAATCTGCGCATGTGCACTGCGCCCAAGAACAGGGCCAGTGCCCACCATCCCTCCTGTGCCTGCAATGCCCCGCCCACATTTCAGTAATCTATAGTCTCTAGTACCCTGTCCTTCAAGGCACGCTTACACACACTAACACACACACACACACACATGCTAGTTCGCCCGCACATGGGAAACCGCACCTGTGGACATTCCTCCCTTAGGTACAGCAAAAATACCAATGCACACTCTCAAACCAGTGGACTTCTCTCATCTTCCAGAAGATGACAGTTCTCAGAACATCAAACACCTAAAGCTACTACTCAAAGAGAGGAACGCTGGCTCTAAGGACAGACTGAAGCAGGAGGTGTCATTACCTGTTAGAATCCCGGAGCCAACTTCTCATTGAGCTTGAAGCAGTAGAAACAGTGTGCCCATGTTCCTGGGGAACTGTCTTTTGCTAAGCACATAATAGAGCTTCGGGAAAATAACCAGACAAATAGTTGCTTCTAAAAAGTGGGGAAGAGCCTTGAACTCATTGGCACAGGAGACGACTTCCTAACCAGAACACCAACAGCTCAGGTTCTAAGATCAACAATCAGTAAATGGGACCTCAGAAGATTAAAAAACTTCTGTAAAGCAAAGGACACTATCATCAGAACAAAACATCAGCCTACAGACTGGGAAATGATCTTCACCAATCCTATACCTGTCAGAAGGCTAATATCCAGAATATATGAAGAACTCAAGAAGTTCAAAAGCAACAAATCAAGTAATCCAATTAAAAAATGGGATACAGAGCTAAACAAAAAATTCTCTGTAGTGGAATATAGAATGGCAGAGAAACACTTAAAGAAATGTTCAGTGTCCTTAGTCATCAGAGAGATGCAATTCAAAACAAACCTGAGACTTCACCTTACACCCATCAGAATGGCTAAGATCCAAAACTTTTGATAACACGTGCTAGAGAGGATGTGGAGAAAAGGGAACCCTCCTCCATTGCTGGTGGAAATGTAAACTTACACAACCACTTTGGAAATCAATCAGGCGCTTTCTCAGAGAGTTAGAAAGAGTGCTTCCTCAAGATCCAACTATATGTCACTCCTAGGCATATACCCAAACTATGCTCAAGTACACAAAAAGGACACTTGCTCAACCATGTTCATAGCACCTTTATTCATAATAGCCAGAACCTGGAATCAACCCAGATGCCCCTCAACAGAGGAATGGATACAGAAATTGTGGTACATTTACACAATGGAATAATACTCAGCAATTAAAAACAAGGAAACCATGAAATTTGCAGGCAAATGGTGGGATCAAAAAGATCATCCTGAGTGAGGTATTCCAGAAGCAGAAAGACACACATGGTATATATTCACTTATAAGTGGATACTAGACCTACAATATAGGTTAAACATACTAAAATCTATACACCTAAAGAAGATAAGCAAGAAGGAAGACCCTGGGTAAGATGATCAATCCTCGC
>JAQQSO010007224.1:0-10770 GCA_028658305.1 Pachyuromys duprasi | reverse complement strand
GGAAACAGGGACTGTTTCAGTCATGAAGTTGATGGCTGACTCTTTGACCCTCCCCCATATAAACCGGGGACTGACAGACTGGCTAGATCCCAGGGGAGGACATTGCAGCCAGCCCTGAGGAGACAGGATAAGCTGGGGTTGGATGGAAGGGGAGGAGGTCCTCCCCTGTTGGTGGACTTGGAGCGGGCAGGGAGAAGATGAGGGAGGGTTGGGGAGGGGAGGCGGGAATGAGGGAGGGGGCTACGCCTGGGATGCAAAGTACCTAACCTGTGATTGATAACAAAAAAATAAATTAAAAAAAAAAGCTGAGGACACTGAACTGCCATGGGCTACATCTGTGCAGGGGTTCTAGGTTATCTCCATGCATGGTCCTTAGTTGGAGTATCATTCTCAGAAAAGACCCCTGTGCCCAGATATTTTGGTTCTGTTGCTCTCCCCTTGTGGAGCTCCTGCCCCTTCTAGGTCTTACTATCTCCCCCATCTTTCATAAGATTCCCTGTACTCTGCCCAAAGTTTGGCTATAAGTCTCAGCATCTGCTCTGATACCCTGTAGGGTGGAGCCTTTCAGAAGCCCTCTAGTAATGGGAACAGGGACTGCCTCTGATATGCACTGATTGCCTGCTCTTTGATCACCTCCCTCTGAGTGGGGAGCAGCCTTACCAGGCCACAGAGGAAGACAGTGCAGCCAGTTCTGATGAGACCTGATAGACTAGGATCAGAAGGAAGGAAAGGAGGACCTCCCCTATCAGTGGACTTGGGGAGAGACATGGGTGGAGAGGGGGGGAAGAAGGATAGGGTTGGAAGGGGAGGAGGGAGCTACAGTGGAGATACAAAGTGAATAAATTGTAATTAACAAAAATAAAATATATATTAAAAAAGCTAAGGGCAAATATTAAATTCTAAACTATCTGAAAAAAAAAAGAAGTGGAACAGGGAAGAACATATGAGGGGACTCTAGCTGAGAACTGTTAGTGAGCATAGAAGAATGTTGTCTTAGGGGAAGATAAGAATGTTTTTTTCTGAGGAAGACAAGAGTAAGAAGTCTTGGAGTTTCTTGAAACCATTAAAAATTCTGCTTAATCAATATAAAACCTCAGTAAGCAGTTTTTTTTCTTTGACTTCATTTACCTTTAACAAGAATTTTAGCAACTGCACATATTGCTGTTCCTGGGATGGATAATTCCCCATGATCTTGACAAATCCTGCAATCTTTCTTATCCTGGGTGACGTTCCTCTGGGCCTTGTAGTGTCCTGCTGCTCTTTTCTCCAAGTGCTAAAACATTAGGTACCAAGTGTGGGTATTGGTGGATTACAAAGGATGAAAGAAAGCCACTACAAAATGAATTCAGGCATCTCAGCGTCTCGGGTTATCAGCTTCTGAAAGACTGAATCCAGACAGCTTCTAGAAGCTCTTTTTATGGGAAAGAGGAATGACACCTTTAGAAAGTCAATTTCTAAATATTAAAACTTATCTGATCTAGGGACTATCTTAAAAGAACCATCACCTAAGCAATCATCAGCCATATAATACTTATTGGTTTGCTAGGCCTGTCTCAGGAATAAGCTAGGCTAAGGCTCTGAGAAAACTTCAAAGGAATCACCCATAACATCTCAGATAAACATCTGACAAAAGGCTACTTCAAAACTGAGGTGTCATCACTCTGGATTATTGCCAGATACAAAAGTTCTGCTAAAATTCTGCAGCACATAGGACTGCAGCCAGAGTATAGACAAAATATGCTTAACAGAAATACATAGAACATTAGAAAAATTTAACAGTTTTTTAAAACCCATGTCTTATTAAGTATATGTAAAATTTGTTCAGTATAGTAATGTGTAATGAATTCAGAAGTAAGAACATACTCAATGTGAAATTTTGCAATGTGAAAAGTGAAAATTTGAAAGTTTGTCTTCTAATACCAGGGGAAAGCCAGTATCTACACTTCCACTCGTTCTCTTCAACGTAGCGCAGGATGTCTTTGCTTGAGTAGTTAGCCAAAAGAAACTAAAAGGATACAAGGAAGAAAGAAAATTTTCAGTATGTTGCTGCTTGCTGACAAGGTCTTAAATAGAGAAAACCCTGTAGAATCCTCTAAAAGATGTTATCATTAATAAGTATATTTAGTAAACTCAGTGTTATTAATCATCAGGGAAATGCAAATCAAATTGACTCTGAGATTTTAACCAACACCTGTTAGAATGGCTAAGATCAAAAACTCAAGTGACAACACATGGATGTGGAGAAAGGGGAAGACTGCTGCATTGCTGGGAGTGCAAACTTGGACAACCACTTTGGAAATCAATCTGGTGCTTTCTCAGAAAATTGGGAATAACTCTACTTCAAGACCCTGCCATACCACTCCTGGGCATATACCCAAAAGATGCTCCACCACACCACAAGGATATTTGCACAACCATGTTCATAGCATCTTTATTCATAATAGCCAAAAACTGGAAACAACCCAGATTTCCCTCAACCAAAAAATGGATTTAAAAAATGGAGCATATTTACACAATGGAATACTACTCAGCTATTAAAAACAAAGACATCATGAAATTTGTAGGCAAATGGATGGAACTGGAAAACACTATCCTAAGTGATATAACCCAGATGCTTGAATTTCACTCAGAACAGGAAATAGAATAGACAGCAGAAGTGGTTGAAGAGAGAGAACAGTATAGGAGGAGTACACAAGAAAAAAAGGGTGGTGAACAGGGTGGGGAGAGCAGGAACAGGAGAATTGAGGGCTTGCAGAGAGAAAAGAAACTGTGGGTAGACAGGACTCCTAGTGGAAGGAGAGATACACCAACCCACCCACAAAAACTTTGACCAAAATTTGCGCTGCCTACAAGGTGTGCAGGGATAGAGAGAGAGAGAGAGGCTGAGAGACAACCTCTGACATTAGGAATTACATTCTGCTATGCTTGCAGATGGGAGCCCAGCTTAACTGTCTTCCAAGAGGCTTCACCCAGCAAATGATTGAAACAGATGCTGAGACTCACACCCAAAAAGATTGGGTAGAGTGCAGGCAGCTTTGTGGAAGAGCCAGAGTGACTAGGAGCATCACACGAAGACCAACAGAGCCAACCAACCTGGGCCTGTGGAGACTGAAGTACCAACCCAGGACCATGCATGGACTGGATCTAGGCCATCTATATATATACATACCCAATGCAGCAACTTGGTCTTCTTGTGGGTTCCCTAGTAAGGAGGACAAGGGCTATTTTAGATATGGACTCTGGTGCCTGCTTTCTAATCATTTCTTCCTGGTGGAGCTGCCTTGCCAGACCACCATGGAAGAGAATGTGCTCAGTCCTGACTCAACTTGAAGTGCTGGGGTGGGTTAGTGCCCCCTTTTCCTGAGGGGAAGGGAGTAGGGTGAATGAGAGAGAGGATGGAAGAGGGAGGAAGGGTAAGATCAAGTGGAGAGGAGGATGAGGACTAAGGTTGAGATGTAAAGTAAACAACTAAATAAATAAAGTTAAGAGTTTAAAAAATGACAGTAGATACTGGCAAGGAAGTAGAGAAATGGGGAATACTTATTCAATGCTGGTGGGAATATAAAAATGTTGTGGTTTAATTAAGAATGGCACTCATAGGCTCATATATCTGAATACTTGTTTCCCAGTTGGTGGAACTGTTTAGGAAGGTTTAAGAGGGGTGCCCATGTTGGAGGGGGTGTCTTAGCAGGAGCAGGCTTTGAGGGTCCAAAAGCCCATACCATTTCCAGTTAGTCTCTTTGCCTCTTTCTTGTATCTCACTATGTGGGTTCTAGGATACTATTCCAGCACTATGCCTGCTATCACACTCCCAGCCATGATGGTCATGGACCCCTGTAACTGTAAGCCCCAAATAAACTCTTTCTTCTCTAAGTTATCTTGGTCATGGCATCTTATCACAGAAACATAGAGTAAACCAAGATAATGATGCTAGTATATAAATTGTCTAAGAATTGATTTATATTAGTAAATTATGTGTGAGAAGCAATAAAATGAATTGATTTTTAAAGAGAAAAAACTAGGAAAATATGAGTCTTCAAATGTGTAAGATTCATTGTTTCAAACAGTTATTTTTTATTTTTTTATTTTTAAACTTTTCAAACAGTATATTTTAATCATATGCTTTCTCCTCCCCCAACACGTCCAAGATCCTTCACCCACTCCTTATCCACCTATCTTAGTCATTATGAAGAAATGCCATGATCAAGCAACTATTATAAGAGAAATCATTTAATTGGGAGCTTGCATACAGTTTCATAGTTTTAGTCCATTATCATCATGACAGGAGGCACAACAGCATGCAGCCAGATGCTGGAACAGTAGCTGAGAACTAGATCCTAATCTGTTGGAAGAAAGAGACTCTGGGCTTGGCATTGGCTTTTGAAACCTCAAAGCACCCCAGTGACACACTTGCTTCAACAAGGACCCACCTCCTAATCCCTTTAATCCTTTCAAATAGTGCCATTCCCTGATGATCAAACAATCATGGTAAAGTTAGTTTGTACCAGGAAGCACCCGTGTTTGAAAGTGATGTCTAATTGAGAGGAAGACAAAGTGACAAATCAGAGAAATATTTGACAGATAGGATATGCCCAACTCTCAAAAGAAGAGGGAAAAGAAAGGACTTAGGAGAGCAGCATAGAAGAAGAAAGGAAGGAGACAGTTTTAATTGAACAGTTTTACAGAGACAGGTTGTAGAGAAAACAAGCTAGACACAGGTGAAGATAGAGGAGCCAAAGAATGAGAAGGAATAAGAAAATTAGAACAGTTGCCCACATTACTATGACACCAAGCAGAACAATTCAGTGAGAAGCTGAATCAGTTTGAATCAGTTTGGAGAGGAGTTTGAGCCAGAACAGCTGAGGTGAACCAGCCAGCCAGAATTCAGGAAGAGCTGGAAAGCATGAGTTTATTCAGCATTAAGTCTTAGAGGCTGAATACATTCTAGACCTAGATTAGATTTTAAGGAGGCTAGAAGCTTCCAGGACTGGTGCTAGATTAGCAGATGGCAAACCAGCACGCCAGCAAGCCCAGGAAGCTCAGCAAGTGCAGCAAGCAGTCCTCCTGAACCTCCTCCAAGCTGCTGTGGGTCATGAATAACGGCTAATGCCATAGAGGAGACAGCAGGGTATGGAGAAATGAATATACTGTTTCAGGATATGAGCAAAAGGTTTACTGTGGCTGCTGGTGCTGAATTCTTTCCTGCTTTACTCCCAGAGGGGATTCTGGTTTGCTTTGTCGTTTTCCTGCATTCCATTATAAAGAAGGTTAGGAGAATGGTTGAACGGTTGAAAAAGTTGTGAGTGGATATGCAGTTGTTTGAGAACAAAAAAAAAAATGGATGAAATAAAAAATCAGAATGTTCACTCTTTTTAGAAAGGATTGCAGAGCTGGTAATACAATTAGAAAATTTTCAGGTAGAGGTTGAAACAGTTGGAAAGCAAAAAGCGCCATTGGTAAAGGGAGAACACCTGGTAATTGAGAGCCAGAATTTCCCAAAATTGCCTCTTATCCCTGCTCCTAACGCTTTCAGTGTCAAGTTCCCACAACCCCTGCATGAGGCAAAAAAAAAGGCTTTTGTTTTCAAGTGAATGAGACTTGGTGTTGCTTTCTTAAAAGGAGATGATAAAGGAACCAAACACTTTTTGGATCAATAGTTTCTGCTATAACCTGATAACTCTTGTCTGCTCTTGTCTGGAATGGCTCATACTTTTTGCTGTTGAGCCTTGAGCTAGAACTCCCAAAACTCTTTTCTAATGGCAAGAAGTTACCTGATATGTCTCTTTTTGACAATGATCTGTGTTTCATATCAGATTTATGTGCCACTTCTGAAACAATCTAACTTTTAATTATGTGTATATGCATGTCTGCCTGTGGTTATATGCATATTAGCACCTATAGAGTAAGTATGAGTAACTTTAGGGGCTAGAGTTTGGCTCTCCTGGAACTGTAGTTAAATGCTGCTGTGAACTGCCACTGGTAGGCAGTAGAACCTGAAGATGGTTCTTCTGCAAGAGTAGAACATGCTCTGAATCTTTATGATTAGGCCATCACAGAACTTCTAAAGTAAAGAAAAGATGTAGCAATAGCAAAGGAGATTACAGGAAATTGCCACATGAAAAGCAGCAGATGAAAATGCAGATGAAAAGCAGCAGGAGCTTAATGTAGCAAATTAAACATTCTGAAAAAATAAACAAAATAACTGAACATTGTAAAATCAAATGCTCTGGGAAAAATGATACTGTAAACCAAATTCTGTGAAACCAATAAATGTACCCAAGATAAATGGGATCCAAACAACTAATGCGGTATCAGCCTAAACAACAGGGTCCCAGTAAGAATTTATCATTATCTACCCAAGGAGGCAACACAAAACACCCAATACGAGGAGTCCAGGGTGGTTCCTGGTGTTTATCTAAATACTTCTAGTGAAAATGAATCGTCCTTAGGGCACAACATTTAGGTACCAAACTAAGTTAACAGAACACAGCTTGAGCCTCAAAGGGAATAAAAGATATTTTATTCTGGAGCCAAGTATGAGTGATCATGACCATGAATTCATGTTACCCTCGCAAAATCACCTTCCAATGTTTTAACAGTTGTATGAAGTTTTTGTAGTTATAGAAGAAAAAGAACGTCAAATTTGTGTGAAGCTGTCAGCTTGTAGTAAAGAAGGTACATCTCTATGGTGTGATGACATTGTTAGCCATTGAGTTGTTGGAAGGTAGTGGTCTGGTTTCACCTTCCAAAATGATTTACCCAATATTCACAAGGATGGACGTTAAATCAGGCTATTAAGGTGTGGGAGAAAGGTAATGATGATCCAGGATAATTTGGCTCTGGACCTGCAGCATTGTAGCTCTCCATAAACATTGGAGTAATTATTTAAACATCCTTTGAGAATATTTAATAAAAATGAGACCTTTTTTTTTTTTTTCTGGGAACATCGGTTCACTCATCCCAGAGTCTGGAATCAAGCATACATCAGAACTGTGACTAAACTTTAAACAGTTTCCTCTGAGCTGTCTACCAACCAGACCTAAACTTTGGCTGAGGTAGAGTTTTTAAACAAACAACAAAAACATTATCATTTTCTTAAGTGAAAACTCCATCTTTTTGATGACTTTAGCTTACCTTAAAGTGTCTGCCTTTAAAATATTTAAGAGTTGACATTTGTTTCTAGCTAACATTTTGAAAAGCTCCCATGCAAAATGGGTTTCCTATACCAGAGTGGCTAATAATCCTACCGTATCAAAAAATAAGGGGACCTAGATATTTGCATAAGTGCATTCCTTATGTTAAATCTTTTCTTTTATGTTTTCTTTCTCTAAAAAACACCTGGGAAGGAGAGGAAAATGGAAAGAGGAAGAGTGAAAGAGGGTCCAATGGGGCTAGGAGAGGGAAACAAAAATGAAGCCCACTAAAGCAAAGGGATAAAATTTCACTGCCAACTGGAAATCCTGAATGTAGTGAAATAATATATAAAACCAACATATTAAGAAGTGTTGGTTGAATTACTCCCATAATATAACTTCTACGTTAACCTCGACATTTGATGAAAATGAGTCAGGTGGCAAATATTACTTCAAATAACACAGGCTCAAATCACAATTATATTTGGGTATCTCACTTACTTTAAAAAAAAGTAATTCCTGCAATCCCGAGAATATATATACAGGCATGCCTCACTTTAACTATGCTAACTATATTGCCTTGCCTAAATTCCCTATGCTTGTAGCACACGTTGCCTTAAAATACGCTCTAGTTGTTATAGATAATCTTATTTAATGAGTAATATAAATTAAATATTTAATACAAATTTTCTTGGTTAAATATTTATATATTCAAATATAAAATGAATATGCCTTCAAGGACTGAATCATATTATATAAGACCTATTTAGAGGAGAGGTGATGATCTTCCATGTTTCTCCAATTAATAATCGAATGATCCTGTTCTTAACACTATAAAAATTAATAACTTCATAAAATCAGAAAATATTTTACTATTGTAAAATTGACTAATTTAATGTTCATCAATTATACATGTACAGACATTTGCATAGTTAGAAGAAAAGTCAAAAAAAGAATAAAAAGAAAAATATAAAAATCTAATGAATATGCATTCTTGCTGTGAAAAGGAGTTCAGATCTCTATATACAGAAATTGACATGAGCACTTTTTTTCTTGTGCAAATAAAATTCAATGTAGACCAGCTTCTGCATATTTAACTAAAACTTTCAGGAGATGGAGCAGTCAAATGTCTAAGATATTAGAAAAACCGTTTTTGTGCCTATGAATGAGAGACAAATTTTCGGTGTTAAGAAACCCCTGGTCATGGGTCAGTTAGGTATTAGGCAAGCCACCAAGTAAAAGAACTGCCTTATTAAAGGCATACTATAAACACCTATGCCTAGCTTCCTTTTTTTCCTGTCAGAGCAGGGTTCCTTGTCACTCTGGCGCCAGAATCACAATTTAGCTGGGGCTCTCAAAATAAGATGCTAAGCCACACAAACAGCATTGAGTTATTTTTCAGGTATTTTGAGCTGAGTAGGCCCATTCTTTGTATGAATATTTGAGCTTAGCAACTGTTAGTGTTTGCTCAAGTATTTCACAGGCCAAATTGAGGCCAAAGTTTTAGAAACCCATGACATTCATTTTCAATCAGCTTGAGGGCTTTATGCATATTTATTTTTTTACAGTTGTGTAAATCAGAAGTCAAAATAAACATTACTGACAATGAATAAAAACTCTCTCTACCTAGAATTAATGATCCCAAAATGGCATTCAAAAGTTCTGTGTTTTTGTAGATTAAAAAAAAACAAAAAAGAAAACCTATAGCAAACTGTTTATTATTGATACAATTAATACAAATCAATACTCCTCTAGAGATAATGGGGGACAACCTTTATGTTCGCCTTTTCCTAGCTTCTAGAGACATAAACCTTGCATGATTTGGCTCATGGCCCTCTTGCTTCATCTCCAAAACTAGCAATGCAGTATTTTGCTTCATCATCATTTGGCATGGGTCAAATATTCCCTGCCTATTTCTTATTAGATATTGTGATTATGTTTATATCATAATTTTACATAATAGTATATAGCTATATATATTATGCATACATTACTAATTTAGGATCCATATGGATAATCTAGAAACAATATTCTTTTCTGAAATTCTTTCCTTAGTCCATTTTTTATCATACTGTTCAAACTTCACAAGTTCCAGATATTACATCCAGTTATCTTTTGAGGACTATTATTTAGCTTACCATATATGTCATCTGAAGAGTGTGCTAGCTAGTGTTTGGTAAACTTGACAAAAGGAGAAATCATCTGGGAAGAGGGAACCCCAATTAGGAAAATGCCTCTGTCAGATTTGTCTGTAGACAAGCTTTTGTCATATTTTCTTGATTAACGATTGATATGGGTGGATCGAGACTAGTGTAGGTGATGCCACTGCAGGAAGAAAGGAGGCTGAGAAAGGAGTTGAAAAGTAAGTCAGTAGGCAGCATTCCTCCTTGGGATATGCTTCTATTCCTGCTCCCATGTTCCTGCTTTGAGTTCCTGCCCTGATTTCTTTTGGTTATGGCATTGCAATCTGTGAGGTGAAATAAACCCTTTCCTCCCACATTGTTTTTTAATTGATGCTTTATCACAACAATACAAATTTAACTAAAAAGGAAGAATTTAGTATTTCTTGTGTGCAATAACAACATAAAAACTTGGTAGATCAGCTAGTAATATGTACTAGCTCTTTTTTGTGAATTCAGGTTCACTAAGTTGAGAAAAGTTTATATAATCCAAAATGAAGATGATTACACAGTGGAAATGAATTCTAGATACCAATAATTAATTATTCTAAAACGGCATTCCAATAGTTCTGTGATTTTATAGATTTAAAAAACAAAAACCAAAGGAAACTATAGCAAACTATGTAGTAGTAATATCGTTTCATCAACTATCAAGAATAGCACTTGTGTTATAAATTTCAGGTGAAAATTGTAAGGAAAAGACTTACTGGAGTTCGTCATCATCACTACCATCATCATTATTGTTATCACTATTATTGGTCTGGGGACATGTGAAGAAATCAGCATCAACAGTATGACCATAGTCCCAAACCTTTTATTTTCTCAGGCTAGAAAATTTTATGACCTAATTTTTTTGTGTGTAGAACTTTTAATCATTTTTCAGTTCATCCTTTAATTTAAAATATTTTGTTAGAAACCATCACCTGACTTTTAGTTGCCAAAGGTTAACTGTTGAGAGACATATGTTGCTAGGAAGGTTCATTCCTATGAAGCCATGACTCACAGAGATGGGGAAAAGAAGACTTTAGTCATAAGGCTTGTGCCAAATCAGAGCAAAATGAGACTCAGAAGTACAGGAGAACAGATTATGCAATTTATGAATCATACAATCATTGGGCCACAACAATTTTAGTGGGAGGTTTTCCTCATACATAGGATGAAGCAAAGGCAACTTAAAAATCTTTAAAATATACCCATTAGGACATTTTTAGTTAAACTCAGAATCCATATCTGAAAAAGCCTCTTATTTCTTAGTGTCCACCACTGAAGATATCTGAAAACCTAAATTTACACCAGCTAACTGAGCTAGAAAAGCTGGAATGGTCACTTAGAGATCTGACAAACACACAAAATGTACTGTGAAAGTTGACCTGAAATGCATTCATCTAAGTGCAGTCCAAAATACTGGGTTTTTATTTGTTTGTTTGTTTATTTATTTATTTATTTATTAAATAAAT
>JAQQSO010007223.1:0-10771 GCA_028658305.1 Pachyuromys duprasi | reverse complement strand
CAGAGGAAGACAATTCAGCCAGTCCTGATGAGACCTGATAGGCTAGGGTCAGATGGAAGGCAAAGAGGATGTCCGCTATCAGTGGACTTGGGGAGGGGTATGGAATGGGATAAGAAGGGGGAAGTAGGGTGGGGTTGGGAGAAGATGAGGGAGGGGTCTACATTTGGGATACAAAGTGAATAAATTGCAATTAATAAAAAATTAAAAAGAAAGAAAGAAAAAATTACAAATGTAATATATCCATAAAGAAAAAATCAACATCCTAGCCAAAGTGTTCTCAAGTTCTTCAAGAAGGAGTTGTATATATTTTCTTTTAATATTCCTTAACCTGCAATTATTTTCAGTTTATTTCAGTGCACATTCATTATCTGAACAGTAGAAATGTATTAATTTCTACCACCATGGAATTTAACAATAGAGTACATTTTATATTTTTATACCAGGCTACAGGAGAAGAATCAATCCTGATGTGATTTTGACATACTGGTGTGAATTGGGGGGCTCCTCTTATCTGAAGAATAAGAAAGGGGGAAGAGGAGGAAGAAAGAGGGAAAATGGAAATGGAAGTTAGGAGAGAGGGCCTACAAACAGAATAGATAGATGATAGATAGATAGATAGATAGATAGATAGATAGATAGATAGATAGATAGATAGATAAAAATCATTCTTTGAGGCCACAGTCAACCTTGATACCTAAACCTCACAAAGAAAAAAAAGAGAGAATTTCAGTCCAATCTCCCTTATGAGCTTTGATGCAAAAATATTCCACAAAATATTCGCAAGTCGAATCCAAGAACACATCAAAGATATCATCCACTGTGACCAAGCAGGCTTCATCCCAGGTATGCAAGATGGTTCAAGATACAGAAATCCATCAATGTGATCTACCATATTTAAAAACTAAAAAAATAAAATAAAATAAAATAAAATAAATTTAAAAAACACATGATAATCTTCTTAGATGCTGAAAAAGAATTTGATAAAACCCAATATTCCTTTATGTTTAAAGTCCTGGAAAGATTAGGGATACAAGGTGCATACCTAAACATAGTAAAGATAATATACAACAAGCTTATAGTCAAAATCAAACTAAACAGAAAGAAACTTAAATCAATCTCACTGAAATCAGGGACAAGGCAAGGCTGCCCATTCTCTCCATATCTCTTCAATATTGTTCTTGAAGTCCTCTCTAGCACAATAAGACAAATAAAGGAAATCAAGTGGATTCAGTTTGGAAGGGAAGATGTCAAAATATCACTATTTGCAGATGATATGATAGTATACATGCATGACCCCAAATATTCTATCAGGGAACTCCTACAGCCGATAAATACCTTCAACAAAGTGAATACAAAATTAATTCAAAAAAGTATGATCATACTTTTTAAATATTTCAATACTGCTAATTCAAAATTTAATCTTGGAACATAATTATTAAATATCATAGAAATTGATTTATTTCAATAACCATTAAATTTACAGATTATTTGCTTATCTGGGTTGAAGTCTGATTTTTATTTTAGTTAATCAATATAAATTATAATTTATAAGAATATATTACAGAGGTCACCAGCAATCTGCTATAATTGCCTTTTAAAGCTAATGGAAGGATCTAGAAAACATAGTGTAATCAAATACCACCATAACTCTTAAAGTAATTTCATTTTGATAATGAAGTGCAAAATTAGAAGCAAATTATTTTAGTTGAATATATAAAAGAAGATTTCATTAGACAAAGCAAAAACATGTAGACCATAAAACCTGTGGAATCTCTTTAATAGGAGAAATAATAATAATGGTGTAAATAATATAAAATCCAAGCCAAAATTAAATAAAATACCTGCCATATATATGTAAATATTTGTCATTTGTCTGTTATTTCTCAAGAATCTTCTGACAATTAGCATAGGAGTAGAAAAGATATAAACACATTCTCATTTATATTTATTAATAGATCTATGAGCTCTGTATTACTATCATTAATTGAATGTTAGCTGGTTATTTATATCACTCATCTATCAAAATACATGCCAAGGCTTGCCTGAAAACAAGAGATTGCCTGTTAAGACTCTATATTACCGTACAGTTCCATTGCAATCCCCATAAAAGTTACTACATAATTTTTTAGACCTTGACAGAACAAACAAATGAGCCAAGTTTTTAAAAGGAGGGATATAGATATATAAAAAAAGAGAATTCTCCCTATAGGAAACTCAAATGGTTGAGAAACACTTAAAGAATGTCCAACATCTTTATCCATTAGGGTAATTGGAAATCAAAACTACTTTGAAATTCCATTTTACACCATTCAAAATGGGTAAGATCAGGAGCACAGTGAAATCACACTTGCAAGTAGATACAACAAGGAAAACACTACTCCATTGTTGGTTGGAGTCCAAACTATGTTGCCATTATGAAAATCTTTATGGAGTTTCTCAGAAAGTTGGGAATTGACCTACCTTAAAAGAAATGTGAAAAAAAGCAAGCAAGCAAACAAACAAAAACAAAACAAACAAACAAAAAAACCAGCCGCATTTGTCCTGCAAAATATGCGAGGACAATGGTGTTATAGAACTTGTGGGAGTAGCCAACCAATGTCTGATTTGACCTAAGGTCCACTCCATGAGCAGGAACACATTTGCCATTGCTAGGACAAGGAAGAACAAGAGACTGGAGAGCCTAGATACCTAGGATAAAATGAGACATTTCTGATTGAAAGAAAAAAGTTTCATAAAAACCACTCCTAATGATATTCTCCTGTACTCGCAGATCAATGCCTTATCCAACCATCAGATACGCTTCTTCAGGCAGCTGATGGGAGCAGTTGCAGAGACACATACAACCAGGCCTTCTGTGGAAAGATTGTGTAAAACAAAGGTCTCCTATAAATCTTTCCTCTCAGAGCTCAGAGAAGCAACCCCCACAGAGGTTGTTCCAGCCAGAGGAAATGTGGGGCACCTGGAGAACAAAACTCTCTGAATCAACTAAGCAAGACACATATGACCACATAGAGACTAAAGTAGAAAGCACAATACCTACATGAGTTTGCACTGGCTCTCGCTACATACATCATGTAGCTTTTAGCTTAGTATTTTTATATGTCTTTCTTTATAGGTCTTCTGAATGTTAGAGCAAGTGGGTCTCTGATTGTTGTGCCTGCTTTCGGGAAATTTTCCTCCTTTGGGGTTGCTGTGTCCAACTTTGACATAATAGTCTTTGCTTTATTTTATTACATTTCTATTTTGAAATGGTTGGTTGTTATTTCATGGAAGCCTGTTCTTTTCTAGTGAGAGACAGAAAAGAAATTAACAATTTGAAATTGTCCCACAGCCAGACACGGGGACACATGCCTGTAAATCCCAGCACTCGGGTAGGCAGAGGTAAGTGGATCTCTTTAGAGTTAGAGAGCACCCTAATCTACAGAGTAAGTCCAAGACAGTCAAGACTACACAGAGAAACTCTGTCTGGAAAAAAAACAAAAACAAGAACAGAAAATACAAAACCAAAATGAAAACAAACAGCCCACAGACACGCTTACAGGAAACCACTTTATTTAAGGTTTTCTCTTTCTAAGCGATGCTGATTTTTGCAAGTTAACAAATACTAATCAGAATGATTCCTTTATCAATCATGTATATTCGTATGTAAATAAACTAACAAAGCTGTGTGTGAATATATTCGTATTAAGTATGTATATGCTTTGGAAAGTATATGTATACTCTTCATATTATTTACCTACATTTCTGAACACTGTACATTTATTACACACATATGTGTGCTTGGACTCAGCCTGTTTATCATGATGAACCTGGAAAGTTGCAACCTTTAACATTTTCCTAAAATGTTAATTATTTTGGTAATAATTTATAAATTGCATACTCCTTTATATACTCTGTGGGCTCTAGAACATTCTTTGAATATAAAATATCTCCATGTATTTATTACTTGGGATTGATACAATCCAAAGTTTTATTATAAACATCCATGTATTTCTATATCACATTATTCAAAAGATATTAGCTTTTGTTCAAAGAATTTTTTGAATAATTGTAACCAACATACAACTTTCTTCTAGTTTAAAACAGGTAGTTTTTGTAAGTTCTTATATATATATATGTATATATATGTGTGTACATATGTACACATTCATGCACAAAGTAATATTTTGTATTTTTAATAGGAAGTCATCCTTGAATTATCTCTGCTAACATGCTAATATTGCTATTAATTTCCTTTGCCTTCCTCGTTATAATTGTTATAGCCTTCATTATTTCATCCCATTAGTCTTTCTTGGATGTCAATAGATTCAATGCAAGTGTGAACTTTTCAAGCCTGACCTTCTTGATTTATTTCTGGAGGCAATGAAGAGATCTTCCAACCTGCATCCTTCTAAAATATAAAATGATTGAATTGAAAGTGCATTGACAGAAAAACAGTTAACCTTTTGCTTCAGAAAGGGTTGCTGTGTTATTTGAGAGGAGCCTGTTAGACTCCTCTAACAGGAGAATTAACTGAGGAAGTACCAAAGGACTGCTTTCTTTTACCATTTCAAACTAAAGTAAAGAACACACTAAATACCAGTCTAACACTAGCCAATTCAAATGTCTCTTGAATTTAAGTAACTGTTAATACATTTAAACTACTCATTGCATTGAAAATAGCCTTGATCAAAAACAGGTTTTAATTTTTTACTTTAATATTACTTACCAGTGACAAGGCATTCTGAACACAGGGGCATTTCCCCATTGCCAGAAACAAACACTGAAAATAACTCCTGTAACAGTTATCTTCTAATTCAGCACATTTAAGTAAACTCCAGTAGAATTTGAAATCCTTAAAAAATGGTACAATATCATTTTATAAATTTTCCTAACAATTCCATGTTACAGAAGTGAAACTATTTCATTTTTATCAGGCAGTCAGTTTCCAATGTTAATAATATCCACTCAGGATATTTCTATAACTCCCCTCTGTACATTAATTAGTTAAAACTTCTTGAAGAAAACTTTTTATACAATATGTAACAAGATTCATTTATGTTTCTGAATTTCTTTCTTTGACAAATTTTTCTTGAGTGAACTTTCTACTGTTTTAAAAATTTTTGTAGCATTTTTCCTCATCATGTATAAACAGATCTTTCCTTGATGGGAGTTCCTGCTTTGTCTAAATTTCAAAGATGAACTTTTGTTTAAATATTCAAATTCATTTTATGAAAATTAAAAGGAATTTTAAAGATTATCCAGTAGGACTATCTATTCAAATTAATGGTCAATATTTTCAGTAGATTCTGACTAGGCCTTCTCTGAACCTTAAATTGTGGACAGAAGTAATAAACCCCAATATGTGTATGCTGAAAATAGTGTTAGGAGCTGAGGAGATGGTTCAGTGGGTGAAGTATTCTCTGTGCAAGAGTGAGGGCCTAAAGTCAGATCTCTAAAACCCACATAAAAATGTTGAATGAAAAACTAGCTCTCTGTAATCCTGGTGTTGGGGGAGAGACATAGACACACTGGATTCCAGCACTTGCTAGCCAGCCAGTCTAACTGGATGTGCGAGTTGCATATTCTCAAAACCTGTCTCATTAATATACATAGAGAGTAATGTGGAAAATTCTGAAAACAGACCTTTTGTTTTTACACGAAAACACACACACAAGAACAGCAAAAGCAAATGTCAGTGTTCATGGTATTTAAGAGACGACCTCAAAGTTTTATAGCAAATTTTGTACAGCATAGTACAGAAATTAAAAAAAAAGCTTCAACTCATGAAAATGTAAGATAACCACTCACCTTTGTTCTTTTTATTTTTGGTTCTTACACTCATTCCACAAGAGTTTTGGTTAGACCCAGGACACACAGTCTTCCACCTGACCCATGAATCCAGATCAACCAGAAATTCCCAAATATATTTAAATTAAGCTGCCTGGTTCTTCCCTATTTGTTGATGTAGTTAAGAGCAGGGTTAAATTGAAATATTCTCCAGGCTACTTGCTAAATCATTCTTTAGTCCCTTTTGTGTTTAATTACTGTGTTTCTAATTTGTGAAGAGATTTTAGTATGAAAGTTTTTATAATTTAAATGATTATTTTTATCTTTCATTGTGCAATATAACACTGGAATTAATGTCTTTGATCATTATATTTTTGTTATTTGTGCGTATTATAATATAAAACATTCTACATACCTCAGCTTCTGTTGGTCTTTTACTTGTTATGAGGCACAGTCTAGCCTATAGTGCATCATCATCTTAGATTAGTATTCCAGATTTCTGAGATGACAGATATACCAGCATTAAATAGGACATTTAAGTTATAATGTAGTTTTATTGTGTTTTCTAGTACCCACAGTATTAGAGAGTAGAAACAAACCATGGTTAACTTTTGGTTTTATATTTACTTATTACAACAATTGTACTTATATAATGAGATAGCTTACAGATGGCACTAATGTATTCTAGTACAAGTTTTGCTGATTTTTTTGTTGTTTATTTGTTTATTCTTTTGTCTTGAGAGAGGGTCTGTCTGTATATCCCGGGCTTAACTCACAGAGTTTCCAGGTACTTCTGCCTCTCTAGTGCTGTATTAAGATCGTGTACCACCACACCCAGCTTGTTTTGTTGTTTTTAATACATACACACACTTAAAGCAATTTGTATAATCACACAATATTTTCTTGTGCATAAACATGTCTGAGTTATGGTTGTGGCTGATCACCTGATATCGAGTTTTAAACTTTTCATTTGCAACATATAAGTGCTCCAAACTTTTGGAATTTGGGAGCACTTGGTACAATTAGGTGATAGTGATGATTTTAGACAAATTAGAAGTGTTTTCTTCATGAGACTTTAATGGCCCTAAAGGGATTTATAATCTAAGAAGGCTACTTAAATATGTAACATCAATACTTGTCAGCATTGTAGAACTTTCTGCTAAGAGAAAACAATGAAGACTAGAGGGTGTAGTAAGATAAAAACTCAGAATAAGCAAATAGAGGCAAGAAGGTATCAGAGGAATTGGTAGAATTGCATATGGGAGCTGTTTGGTATATTAAACAGGCTGATTTGATTTCTCTTTGTGATGTCTTTATTGAAGCAAATGGCACACTTATTAATGACATAGGTTTCCATTATCTGATTAAACGCTTGACTTTCCTGACCTATTATGTTACCTTGGAGACTTCGTTTCCTACCTGGCTAGCACAATTCTCACCACGTGCAAAGCAAAGTCAATGCTAATCAGAACACTTTCACAAGGTTATAGAAAAATGCTAGCAAATCCTGAAACTGTTTATTTTTTCTTTTATAGAAGCATACATTTTTCTAGCGTTCAGTTTTTAAAAATGAACAGCAAAAACTGTTTTAAAACTTGATTCAGGAAGTAAAGTTTATGTGTGCTTATTTTAAGTGTGGATTACATGAGAAGGTTAGATAGGGCATTCAGAACAGCCTTTCCTTACCTCACAATGAATCTGACTCATTGGCAATTTATAGCAACTCACAGGACTTTAAAAGTTGCTGCAGTTATAGTCACAAGTCAAACTATTATAATTCAAACTGACTAAGATGCCCCTAGAGAACACATTTTACAGGAAACCTAAAATTTATTGAAAAACAATGTGAGTTAGATTTTCATTCATTGTATTTCCATTCCTAAGGAAATCGGGGCTTTAAGCCAGCATTCCGCTTGATGTTTTTGCTGTGCACGTTAAAGTTCAGTTGTAACAAGAGAATACAAACTTATAATTATGTCCCTTTTCTGTCCACATCACTAGAATACATTTAATTTTTAAGAACATTTTCAAGTGATGAATATACATGTGCCCTTTCTCTTCCTTTGGGGGCATTTTTCAAATATTTACGCTTAAAACATTATTTTAAAACATTGCTCATGTCAAAATTAGTTTTTAATTCATGGTAGTATTTTCAGATGTGCCTGTTAAACATCAAAATGACAATGTGATGTGACAAAAAAAGAATTAAATAACAGAATTCATCTTTTATGAATTATAAGGGACATATTTGATGACATTCATTAATAGTAGCTTTTAATATAATATTAATCTTGCATGCGTATATGTTTGTGCTATTCTAGTATGCATGTGTGTGTAAACGTGTGACACATGTGTATGCATCTCATGAAACTATAAAGTTGGCATAGTGGCTTCTTTATTTGCTATCTATCTTATCTATTGAGGCAGGTTCTCCCTGAACTTATAGCTCACTAGTTCTTGCTAGCTTGTAGACTGAGATCCTCTTCATCTGGATTAAAGAGGGACTGCACACCTACTCAGCGCTGATAAGGGTTCTAGAAATACAGAGAATAATCCTCATGATTGAACAACACTTTTCCACAGTGCCATCTCCTTAGTCTAATAAGTATTGTTTTCTTTGTTTGTTTGTATCTTTGGTAGAGATGGTATAGGTTAAAATGAAGGTAAAAAAAAATTGAAAGGGAAACTATCACATTTAATATTTCTATTTTGATATATTTGCCCCTAATTCGAGTTCATATAAAAGTTGACATTGCAACATGATAAGCCTGAGGGGATATTAGTTTACATTTCTTCTAGCATCATTATTGACAATGTCCATTTTGGTCTAGTCTGAACTAAAAAGTCTATTGATAGATTATGCAGCTCTATATTAATGGTTCATATCTCAAGATTTAGTCAATATTACATGTAACTTGAAACTTTGGCACTAGTGACTAAACCACTTCATACCATCTTTGAAGAGCTATGCAGATGTTAAAATTATTCAACAGAAACATCAAATATTAGAAATTACTTTTCTAAGACTTTCCAAGTGCAGAATTAAGACAAGAAAAGCAGCTGGAAATAATTTAAAATATTACACAATTAGTAAGTTTTGTAATGAAACTTAAAAAAATAAAACCTCCAAATTCTACATGAATAGTGTAAACTTACATACTAGTCGTTTGCACTTATACTTACAGTATTCCCATATTTTATTTTTAAGTTGACATATAAATATTTAGTTGTGTTTACTATAAATAGTCCTATAATATTCCTATGTACTAGTTACAGTCTTGTTACTATGACCACATATATACTTGATAAGGAAAAAATTATGGGAGAAAGGGTTCATTTTGGCTTATAATTTGAGGATACAATCCACATGGTTAGGTTTTAAGTCATTTGAAGCTCTTGACATATTAATGTTCAGTCTGACCAGAAGCTGGCATTCAACATTTGGATTAATTCTCTACAAGGAGACTAACAAAGCCAACAAATTTGGGCCCTGGGAGATTCTGAAGAAACTAATGTACCAACCAAGGACCATGCATGGAGAGGACTTACACAACTTGCTTAGATGTAGCCAATAGGCAACTCAACCTTGGGTGTCCTAGTAAGGGGAGCAGGGGACATTTTTGATAAGGACCCTGTTACCTCTTCTTTAATCACTTCCCCATTGCCAGGTAGCCTTGCCAGGACACAGAGGAAGAGGATCAGGCAGTCCTGATGAGACTTGATAGGCTGCAGTCTAAGGGATGGGTGATAGCAGGTAAAAAGGATGGATGGTAGGACTAGGAGGAGACAAGGAAGCAGGACATAAACAGGATTTAAAATGAACAAATTTTATAAAATAAAAAATAGAAGAGAGAAAGTTTGGATAAATTCTATAGTCAGAAATAAGTGTGTATTCACATCATGTTTTGAGCTTCACATCAATCATTGTTTACTTGAATCCTGAAATTAATCAATAAAGATAAAATCTCTAAATAAAACAACAAATAACTTTGAGGATATCAGACTTTCAAATCTGGGCTCTCATAATAACCTGTACTGTTATAAACTTCATAGAGAAATTTAGAAAACATATTGATTTGTTACACAGAGAATATATTAATAGGAGAATCAAATCTTAAAATGTCTATGTATTTCACTTGAATTTATTATTATTTAAAAGTTCAGATTTTTATGAATTTGGAAGCTATGTTAAAATATTGAACTATGGACAATCAATTGAATGAGCAATTTGAGGAGCTCAGTTATGGTAGACAAAACATGTGCACGTCCAAATAGAAGATCAAAAACTCTAGTGACAACACATGCTGGAGAGGTGGTGGAGAAAGAGGAACCCTCCTCCATTGCCAGTGGAAATGCAAACTTGTACAACCACTCTGGAAGTCAATTTGGCACTTTCTTAGACAATTAGGAATAGTGATTCCTCAAGACCCAGCTATACCACTCTTAGGCATATATCCAAAAGATGCTCAAGTACACAACAAGGACATTTGCTCAACTATGTTCGTAGCTGCTTTATTTGTAATAACCAGAACCTGGAAACAACCCAGATGTCCCTCAGTTGAGGAATGGATACAGAAATTATGGTACTTTTACACAATGGAATACTACTCAGCAATTAAAACGAGGAAATCATGAAATTTGCAGGCAAATGGTGGGACCTGGAAATGATCATCCTAAGTGAGGTATCCCCAAAGCAGAAAGAAACATATGGTATATACTCACTTATATAGACCTATAGGATAGCAAGGTCATGCTGAAATCTATACACCTAGGGAAGATACACAAGAAGGAGGACCCAAGTTGGTAGGATCAATGCTTGTTTAGATGAACAAGTGGGATAGACATTGAATGGAGGATAAATCAAGCAACAGGACAGGAGCATACCAAAGACGGCCTTGGAAAGAATCAATATAGCAATGTATCAAAGCAGATATTAAGACTCACAACCAAGCCTTTGGCAGAGGGCAGGAAATAATAATAAAAATAGGGGAAGTTAGTAAGA
>JAQQSO010007222.1:0-10772 GCA_028658305.1 Pachyuromys duprasi | reverse complement strand
TCCTCCCTCCCTCTTCTTCTCCTACGTTCCTCCCTCAGTCCAAAGATAGGGGAGGTCCTCCTCCCCTTCCATCTGACCCTAGTCTATCAGGTCTCATCAGGACTGGCTTCTTTGTCTTCCTCTGTGGACTGGTGTAAGGCTGCTCCCCCTCAGGTGGAGGTGATCAAAGAGCCAGCCCATGAGTTCATGTCAGATACAGTCCCTGTTCCCATTACCAGAGAACCCCCTTGGGCGCTGAGCTGCCATGGGCTGTATCTGTACAGTAGTTCTACGTTATCTCCAACGTGGTGCTTGTTTGGAGTATAAGTCTCAAAAAAGATCCCTGTACCCAGATTTTTTTGGTTCTGTTGCTCTCCTTGTGGAGCCACTGTCCCCTCCAGGTCTTTCTGTATCCCCCTTCTTTCATAAGATTTGCTGCACTCTGGCCAAAATTTGGCTATGGGTCTCAGAATATATTTTGGTATCCTGTTGGGTAGAGTCTTGCAGAGGCGTCTGTGGTAGTTCCTGTCCTATTCCTCAGTTGAAGAATGGATAGAGAAATTGTGGTACATTTACACAATGGAATACGACTCAGCAATTAAAAACAAGGAAATCATAAAATTTGCAGGCAAATGGTGGGATCATTCTGAGTGAAGTATCCTAGAAGCAGAAACACACACATGGTATATACTCACTTATAAGTGGATGTTAGACATATAATATAGAATAAACATATTAAAATCTGTATACCTAAGGAAGCTAATCAAGAAGGAGGACTGTGGACAAGAGGCCCAATCTTCATTCAGAAAGGCAAAACGGACAGACATTGGCAGAGGGAGAAATTAACTATTCTTGCTACAGATTATGAGACATCTTTTATAAAATCGTTTTTATGTTTGTTATTTTGTTTTTAATTAAATTTTTATTTCTTATATTAATTACAGTTTATTTACTTGGTGTCCCAGCTGTAGCCCCCTCCCGAAATCCTTTTTTAAGTGAATATGTCTCTTTAAGGCATAATTCCTGAAAAGATACATTTCTCCTTTTAGTCTCTTTTTTCCTATAAAAGTTATACTTCTACCAAAGTAGAGATTTCTGGCATATAGCCTGAGTCACTTGTTCACTTTTATTTTAATCCTCCCTCTGAGATAATCAAATATAATTACTCATGACAAAAATGAGTTAAGGAAGGACAGTTATTAGAAGGTGTAATAAAAATGAATCTGCTAACTTGTTTCAAGGTGTAAAGCAAAAATTTAAGTCTACATGGCAAAATAATTCATCATTAATATTAATTTTAATAATTTATTTTATTTAGGACTTATAATATGGCAAACAATCATAGTTTAAGCTTCTGTACACTTTCATCATCTATTGCAAGTTGAAATGGTATTTCTAAATGTGAAAATAGTTACATAAAAACTATGATATTCTATTCTTTAAAAACTAAAATTTCAAAACAAAACCCTAAAGTTTCTCCACAATACTTGCATTCTTGATTTGTTTTAGTCCCTAAGTAGAGCCATCATTGTAGTTTAAATATCTAAAATATGACAGATGCGTAAATGATACTGAGTCCTGGGTCAAAGAGCAAAAATCCATTTACCTTTTACAAAGAGCAAATGGGAACTTTTTGAGGTGACTTGCATGTAAACTTCACTGTGTTTAAGGCCAAATTAAAACAGATTGTCTGAGAACTCGTAATTCAGTTTTGGAAGTAGGAAGCAAAACAAACAAACAAACAAAACCTGTGACAGTTTTTATTCAGCAATGTAAAGGATTATATACCAAATGAACTTCCCTGAAGTGTATGTCCTATTTGTGTGCCATACACTTACTTCTCTCTCATAAATGTGTTACCACACAACTGAGGATATTATTTTGAACTTGTTCAATCAGTGGCAACTCGATACAATTTATTCCTTTTTAAGATCCAGAAACTAGAACACTATAGAGACCTAAGAGTGTTATAAAGTCTAAAAATTGATTTGTAAGATAGGCAATCTGAAGAGCTATTGGGTATACTTCACATTAAAAAAAAGTATTAGGTAAATAGAGTTCCAAAAAGAATTTCAAAGGATTCCTATTTCTTGTAATATTTAACTAAGTATCATAATTTGGAAAAACACTTCACTGGAACTAGCTGTTTGTTAAATCAAGTGGAAATGATTGATAAAAAAACAAGATAGTAACTGTGCAACCAAAGCTTGCAAAAACAACATAGTTAAAGCAGTTTGGAGAGCAAGCCTCCTTCAGGAGGTATCTTAATTTGTTTTTTCTGTTGCTGGGACAAATGCCCTGACAGAACTATTTAAGGAATAATGTGTTCAGTTGGCTTACAAGTCCAACTTAAAGCTCATCCTTGTAAAGAAGGCAACAATTATTTGAAGTTGGCAGTTACATTACACATATCGTCTTGAACAAAGAGCGATGATTTAATCCATGTTGTTATTGTTTAGCTTTCTCTAATTTTGTGCAGTCAGGATATGCTGCTCAGGGAATCCTGGTACAGGCATGCTTTTGACACATTTAAAACCTGGCTCCCCACTTATCCAAATACGGCTTGAGTTGGCAATAAGCATTAAAATTTGAAAATTCACTTCTTACTGACTTGACATATGAACACCTCATACTTAAGCCATAACATTTCACCTGCTGTTCCAGGGCTCGTAACCATATTATAACATAAAATGCCTTCAGCCCAATTTTAAAAGTGCCCCTTATCTTTAACAGTTCCATCACTTAAAGAACAAAAATTTCCTAGCTGTGAGCTCCTACATAAGCAGAAACAAGTTGCACATATCCAAAATTCAACAGTAAATAATGAGCATTCTTATTTTAAAAGGGAAGAAACAAGAATTACCAAGAAGTAATCACACTACTGTGAAACTAAAGTTGAGAAGGAAAAACAACAAATCTTGCATATCTATTTCTGACATCTATGATGACTAAAACAATAAGTTGAGTCCCAAACTATTTGTGTGTCTCTATTCATCTGTCTCTGACACCCGGGTACACACAGTTTCTCTCTGTGGGAGGCAACAGTGCATGCTCACAACTTGCTTTGGTCGATGTCACACTCTCTTGGTGTCTTCATTGCCCTGAAGTCTTAATTAGGAACTGAGCCTTCACTTCCACAGTTTTATACAACTCTAAAGGCTTCTCTGCAGGTAAATGTGACCTAGTCCCACAATGCCTTGTCTTAGCCTTTGTCCCTGGTCCACTAAATCTTGCATCATGTATGTTATCATAATGAGCAACATATATGTAATGCCAACCTCTGCCACCTGGTGAGGATGTAGCCTACCTCCCCCATGAACCGTAACTGTATCTGAAGGGACTCTACCCAGCTCACAGTCATGTTTAACATGGCCTTGCCCTTCTCCTTAATCTCCCCTGCCTTGATAAAAACAAAGGAACAAAAACGAAAGAAGACAAACAAACAAAAAACATTGAATTACATTCCTAAAGCTAAACTCCTAGGTCTATTCCCTTATTTGGCCACTTCCTCATCTTGAGGCTGACACCATGGTCCAGCTATCAAAGTATTGACGTCCAACAACTGAAAGCCCACTTTGGTTCACCTAATTAACATGCCCAATTAAGATTAAATACCCAGTCCTAATGTGGGGTTTCCCCTTTTGCCTGTATAAGTTTACATGTTTCTCTGTGCCCTGTCTGTCCCCTCTCCATCCAGAGGCAGTCCTTTTTTCCTCCAGCACAAATACTCTTGATCCTTTTCCCTTGTTCCCTTAGTCTTCTTTGTCCTCCATCTCCTGCCTTTGTCTCTTATTCCCTGCTCCCTGTCACTCTGGGGCAAGTAAATCTCCAATGTGCTGAGAACTTGGTCTTTGGGGTCCTAAGCTGGTATTTTTTTTCTTTCAATGTCAAATTTCTTTGGGCTGACCCAAGGGAAACTCTCCCAAGTAGCTGCTATCAATGAGCAGGGAATAATCTTAAATTACCTTCAAAACTTGGCTTCCAGGGAGTATGGTTAGCAGTCAAAGATTATTTTTCATTGTCTCAGCTCAAGAATGTCGTATTTCTGTTGAATGAAGTTAATCTCTAAAAGCTTTAGCTACTTTGTTATATGTGCTGTATTTGTCTGACACTGAAAAGGATTCTTACAACTTTTCTATGCAAAGCAAATTCATTACAGTTCCTCAAATTCAACTCCACTCAAGTTCTCATGACATTGACAGCGTGTTGTTTATTGTTGGTCACGGTATCAAATGAGTTCTTCTAGCCTAGTTCCTGCTCAAGGATTTGATCTCCTCTGAATTACATGAGCCAGCTCTCTACTGTAGATGATATTATTGGTAAATTTATTTGTTCATTCAATTTACATCCAGTCCCACCTTTTCACCTTCTTCCCCTTTTCACCCCTCTCCTTCTTCTCAGAAAAAGGGGAGCCCTCCCTTTACAAACCCAGGAAGTGACATCAAATTTTATCAGGACAAATGTATTCTCTTCCACTGAGGCCAGACAAGGCAGCCGGTTTAGTGGAAAGTGACCCCAAAGCAGGAGCAGAGTCCATGTCGATGCAACTCTGCTTTTTCTAAAGTCATATGTCATATCCTTTTTTTTTTTTTTTTATGAGTGTGGGTGTGCATGTGTAGGTGTGGGTTCATGCATTCATGCACAGGCATGCGTGCATGTGTAATAGCCGTAGCTCTTTTAGAGCTCTCTGTGTAGACCAGTCTGGAATTGAATGCACAGAGATCTGCCTGCCTCTGCTGTCTGAGTGCTGGGATTAATGGCATGCATGCATGCTACTCCCTCTTCCCCAGCCTACCTGCACCTCCACCCCGAGCAAGTCTTATCTTCTAAATTCCTATTAGAATAGTCCACTGAGCTCATCTTACACATTGAGTGCTGTCTGGGTATCACAGGATTGGTGTTCGTCAAACACAATGCTTGACTGGTAAGACATCTAAACCATTCGAGTTATGAGGCTGCCAGCTTCAACAGTGTCTTGAAGTGACAGGGGGATGTAACATGTATTGATAGGAAGACATTTTGATTAATTAATGTATTATTCACTTTAAATCTCAATCATAGTCCTCTCCTTCCTCTCCTCTGGATTGCCCCCTAACTCTTCTCCCTATCCCCCTCCAATACTCCTCAGAAAAGGGAAGCCCCCCACCAACCCACCCCAGTATATCAAGATGTATCAGGATTTAGCACATCCTCTTTCACTGTGGCCTAGTGAGGCAGCCTGGCCAGGGAGAAGGGATCAAAAACCAGACAGCACAGCCTCTGTCAGAGACAACCCAAACTTCAGTAACTACGTATGTCCTAATTTCTTTTGTAAGAGCAAATTTAAAATTTCTATTTACATACTTGTGAAGGAGGTAAATAAAACTTTTTTTATTGTTATATCTCAAACTGAAAATATTCTACTCCCATCCATGCCGTTAAATATTTCTAAAAACTGAAGCATGTTTTTAAATTCAGGCACAAAAATCTACACAAAATTTAGAACTACATGTTGTTACAAGAATCACCAGAAAGTATTTAGAGTCATATTATGGGCTGAAAATGGATAATTTTGTGATAAACATTTATTGGAAATTAGAATTCTTTAAAGGACTGACATACATTCTGCTAACCACTACAAATGGAAACCATGGTGCAGGTATTATACCTAATATGATATGCTGAGCTCCAAGATAGATTTTTTAAAAATCCATTATCATGGAATAGAAAAATGAACTTTGTTCTTGGCTGGAGTCAATATGAATTAATCCAAGTATTAAAGAAATTGTTATGGAAGTTGCTGAAAATTTTAAAAAGTAAAGATGTGTATTTGTGGCCCAACCATTACGGATTTGGTAATGTATCAGATTAAGAAAGTCGCTTTGTCACTGAAATATTTGTATATACATGCTCCGTGCTTTGAATGGGAATGTGTATGACTACACCCTCCACAATAATTGAGCTATGAATTAGCCTCTGAGCCCTTAACAAGTAATAAAGAATGAAATTGTGGTAAGCATGGCATTTATTTTTAGCTCTAAATGAGAAGAAATATAGGTCAATTAAGGTAAATATGTAGTACTGGAGATCATTATATTAAAAAATATTAAATATATGTCGTCTATAAAGACAACAAATGCATATTTATTTTCTCATATGTGAGACACAGGCATATAATGGTGATGAAATGATATTAAGCACACACACACACATGAAAATACAACAAATCTCCTAACTTTGCACAATTAAAACATACCAGTGAAGCACATCTATTCTAATTCTTTCACGCAGTAGTATATTAAATTTTTCCAAATAAACAAGGCAATAAAATTAGGTTTAAAAATTACACATAAATTAGCTTTATTTTGTACCATATTACATCGGGATAACACAGCCGGTTGACAATACGTTAATAGAATTAATAATTTTAGGAACACATCATATAGAAGATAGTAAGCAATAAGGAAAGGTAGCATGCAAAATCTGGTGTGTTTATAAAAAGTGAAAAGATATAAAAATAAAATGTCTTGAAAAATATTTAAAATAGAATATATAAGAATAACATCAAATATGCCCTAAAATATACATTTTGAGTAAAGATAATCATATCACATGGAGGTATATAAACTTGTTAATTAATTAGAAAATTCAATTAAGTTAAAATGCAATAAATGTTTTAACATGGCTAAGATGCATCTTTCTTTGATTACAAATTCAAATCAAAATCAATTTTATTTTACTTATAACATAAATTTCATTTCATCTTTGAATAAAGTGCCACATTGATTCTTAGTGCAGACGACAATTCAAGTAGTATAGAGATTTAAAATATAGGGATTTAAAGATGAACAAAGACAAACACTAACCTTTCCTATAGGTTCAATGATAGCAATTTCTTAACAATAGCACATTCCCTGTTAAAGGAAGCTCCTGAGATTCAAAAGTAAATGAACTTAATCAGGCTAGGAAAGCTGTAAGGAAGAAGCTTCACCAGGACCCTCCCTGAGGTTACAAAGCAGTGAGAGCTGCTGAAGTGAGTAGACTGCTCAGGCTGTAGAGCTGCTTGCAATTTATGCAGTGAAAGCAAGGTATGCAGCCTTTGTGAGTCATCATCAGGCCGACTTGGGCTTTTGGTGATGCAACAGGATTTGAGAAACCTGCTCTCCTGTAAATAACGTCAACCATATAAGTGTAAATGAACCTATTCTTTTGCCAGTTTACACATGGATGTGTTTCATCTGGCATTTGTGCCACGTCTAGAGTGGATAGACTTTTATCTACATCTCGGCAGAAAAAGTCACACAACATTTGGATTCAGAAAATTTTCTGAAATAATACATAGAAACCAGTTGTGGAAATTCATGCTGCTAATTTAATTCTGTATAAGGTTGAAACAGAAGGACTGCTATGAATCAAGGCCTGGAAGGGTTATGGGGTGAAACCCTGTCTAGACAATAAACAACAGCAATTAAAAAAAATGAAGTTTTAATCTTTACAGAGACATTAGTATTATAATATAAAACAAAACACCTATTTTCATTTAAATTCAGAAACAAATGTCATAGGAAAGAAAAGAGGGAGAAACTGGAGGTCACATAATTGATGAAGTGTTTATATCTAGGACACAGCAAAAATGTTGTTAAAGCAAAAAATGTAAAACACAACACAATTTCTGTGATACCAGAAATTTCTATGCAGAATGATGACTTTGCTCTCCAACAGACATTATCCATGGGGGAGGGGCAGCACAAACATGTTCCTGTAATGACATAATTTTCAGCAAACATTTTTTAAGTTTCTACTGATGGTAATATAGTAATTTCATAAAATATAAATAAATAATGCTGCCATTCAGTTATGCCTGACCTTGAAAATTATTCAACATTTGGTAAAGATCCAACTACAAAGCATAGAACACTCCAAACACAAAAAAGACAAAAAACTTGTTGGGATAAATTTGCAATAAGAAAGAAGGGAAGGAAGGAAGGAAGGAAGGAAGGAAGGAAGGAAGGAAGGAAGGAAGGAAGGAAGGAAGGAAGGAAGAGCGGGTCCCACAGGTAGTATCCTTTGAATACTCTTGGCTTGCTAGGGTGAGGAGACATTCTTGTTTGATCTTCCTGATAAGGTAAAAAATATTTTACATTTAAACAGATTTAAATATACTCAAATTGTATTGAAAACAGTTCAGAGAAATGTAATGTTCTATTGTGCATTCTGAAAATATCCACTATTTCTGTTTCCTTAAGCTTTGTTTCCAATTAGCCATCTGACTGTAATTTAAATTGAGCCCTTGGGAAAATCTGCTCTTTTCAGAATTAAGAAAATTCACATTAGGAAAAACATTTTGGACTGCAGTTGCTTTCTGCGAAAGCCTTTGACCAGTCAAGGAACTAAGTCAGGACAATGGAAAGATCCGAAGTTTTTAATCATCTTATTTTGACTCTCATTCAGAGAAATTAATGAATTTTGATAAGATAACTACTTATTTTAAGTTAAAGAGGGGGAAAAGGAAGTAGATTTGATCATACTTCATTATATACATAATGAAAACCTCAAAAATAAGAAGATACCAAGTTAGGAGGAGAAAGCAATTGGACCAAGGATGAATTGGAGAAGTGTGTGATTATGTAAAAAATGTGTTCTATAATGTATGAAATTCCCAAAGCATTAATAAAAATAATAGATGAAAAATAACACTGTGAGGGCTTTTGGGAAAACAAGGATTTTTATGGTTCTTTTCTTATAAGTGAAGAAATACATTTTATACTACTTTGGTCTTTATTGAACATGAGATCATTAATGTTATGATTAAGATTAATGAGAGGTAGATTTTTAAAATATAAGGAGGTTTCATAGGTACTATTCATCAGGTCCAAAGCCCATTGACTGGATAGGTCTTTGCAGGGAAGATGCTGTTCTGCTAAACATTCATGTTGACATATTGCACTCTACATATTTATGTTTATGTCCTAAGTTTGTACTGTTCCCAGCTTTGATCAGAGAAGCTTTTGTTATGCTGGGTAGTAGTTACTGCAGAAGATCAAAGCTGATGAAAATTTCAAATATTAAATAAGACTTAGTGCATAGTGGTGGATGGGCGGTGTATTCCAATCTCACAGGACTCACAGTTCAGGAGACTCCATTCTACAGGGATCAGAGAGGATTACCAGCAAGGAAATATATGAAATGCTAATATCTGGACAGGGATGGGTTATTGTATAAATCAATAAAGAAGAACTGTGGTTAACTATACAAGACCTGCAAAAGATGTATCCAGCCAAAATTTCAACATGGAGGGAAGTGTGGTCTCTGACCTACCAGATCTCACAGAGGTCCTATAGGCAGCTGATGGTTGTGAGCAATTCTCCACTAAGTAAGTGATCAGGGTACCTACGTTCTTTTGGTTCAAAGGCAGTATCCTCAAACAGATATACACATTAATATAATTCAATAAATATTTAAAGAAGATAATTGAAAGAGGAAATTAAAAATAACACAACCTTGAATAATACAACAATTTAGGAAACTGGTGCCTGAACAAATTGGTAGAGAAAAGGAAAACTGAAAATATTGAATTTGCAATAAACATTAAAGAGATAATTTCCAGTTGCAACTTTATATTTTGTCATAAGTTTGAGAAAGTCTAAAAATACCACCATGTTTCTTTCCCTTTGTTATGCATACTTTCTTTCCTTTGTTTGGAATCTGAATTTTCCTTCTACTGAATCTGTTCTTTTCCTTCCTTTGTTCTATACTAAAGATAGAGTCTTAATTGGCTCTTAAATGGCAGTGTTCTCTTCAAAGGCAACCAGACTGATGTGAATATTAGATAAGATACTAAGTAGAAAAATATTCAGGCATATATATTAACACTGGTTTCACAAATTAAATAAGCAAAATGTTTCTTCACTATTTTAAAATATAAATATTAAAATGAATACTATTATTAATAACTTATTTCAGGAAAGCTAATTTTAGAACTTTTAAACATCAATCAATATGAATGAAATACATAATAAATAGAAAGATTTTGCCTGTCTGAATCCTGTGCAGGTGATTGAATAACTAACTAATTAAATGTTATTGAAATGAAATTTCTGCCAATTTGAGTAAATCTGCAAATCATAATTTCAATCATGCTGTAATAATCTCACAAGCATTCCTGAATGACTGACTTGATTATATTATTTTTGCTCTCATTATTTCTACTGTGCTTCATTTTGATGAAATATGAAACATATATTTAACAGATGAGGATAGGTTACACAACTTCTCGTGCTGAGGGAGGTAAATTTAAATAAAGACAACTGACATGATAAGCAAAATCCATCCATCAAGAACTCGCCATGGCAGAAATGTAACTTCAGTAGCACCTTCTGAGAGAGACAGGGAGTTTCCTTTTTTACTTCTTTTAACATATGAGTAGCTTTATAGTTCAGTGATTACACACTGCATCGGGAAGGAAAGGGTAACCAGAAGTGGAGCACTGAATATGGGATGAAGATTTTGCAATTTCAGGTCATCAGTTGTGACTGAAAAAACAAAAAACAAAACAAAACAAAACAACAAAAAACCCAAGAATAAAAACTAGGAAAGTTAAGTTATAGCTTCAGGTCCAATTACTTCAGGCCACTTCCTATACAGCTACAGTAGTTGTGACTCAACCTAATTAGCTGCAAATGGCAAAAATGTATAAATAAAAAAAGTTTGCAAAGAGTTTGAAGTGGGTCTTAATTTTACTGATGGACCATAATATGGAACTATAAGCTGAAATAAACCAAGATGCATGTATGTTCAGAGTTTATTTAATGAAA
>JAQQSO010007221.1:0-10774 GCA_028658305.1 Pachyuromys duprasi | reverse complement strand
TAAGACTCACGACAAGTGTAAGAAGTAATAGCAAGTGAATAAGTAGAACTTTGATGAAGAGAAAAGAAAAAAATACTACAACAATATTTAACTCAGGAATAAACATCCCTAGCTCCTTGGTTATTACCATGACACGTTACCATATTATCTCAGGATTAAAAAGTTCCCAATGGAAGAACACCCCAGTTTTTGCAAGCAAAAATAACATCTTCACAAGCTGCAGAGCAATAGCTTTTTGTGTTTTACAGGTGTGTCTAAGCATGTTTATTGATGTTTCAATAAAGGCAGGGAATTTGTGCTGAGCTACGTTCATACCTATCCTTGCCTGCAAACAGGTTAGAGTGTAGGCTGGACAAACACCATGTAACTAAAGCATGTTCACCCACATGCTACTGACCTTTTCAGAGCTCCCATCAGATCAGAAGGTGACTACAGAAGAGGGTGTCAAATGATAAGAGACTTAAGAATACATGTGGAGAATAGCCAAAGTTAAAAAGATAGTTTAAGCTGGGCAGGGGATAGCAAAATGAGAATATGGCAAGCATTCAAATTATTCAAAAATAACATTCCTTCCATTCAAAATGGGAATGTGCGCCTTCTCCCACTGGGGAGTGATCAGATTCTGTCTTTACCTGTCCTCTCTTTCTTCACTCTGTCTCAAAGGAAGAGTCCTTTCCCCCCACTAAGGCTAACCCTTCATTTGTGTTCTTTATTGCTCTCTGCTGCTTCTTGAATTTTGTTCATCATGTATCTTCACCATTTCTCTTGCATCTTCAACCTCAGTCTCTTCATCGGATCTTTCCACTCTCCATAAACATATGCACCTTCCCACTATCCAAAAACAAAACAAAAAAACAAAGAAACTTCCTGTGAACTTGCTACTACTTCAAACTTCTACCCAAGGTCTTATTACTCTTCACTCCATTTTGTCAAAGTCCGCTTCCTTCTTACTAGAAGTTTTTGGTCTTGTTCTTTACTGCTATGACTTGACACGTGGCGATCAGTGCCAGGCACTCAGTGAAAGCATAGGGAGCCCATGACTTTATGAAGTTGTGTTATTGGCATTCCTATTGGAACTATAGGGTACTTTTCCATTAAATATACTTCATTCAATTTCTTCTCTTTCCTGTACTTTTTTCCTATGGTTTCATCTTTCAATTTTCTGGAACTATTCTCCTACAGAGTAAGCCTCCATTAAGTGATTTAGACATTTGCCTTGCCCTTCAGATTCTATTACAAGCAAACCACAACCAAACTGCTTTCCTTTGCAACACCAAATCATATGAGATTGTGCCCACCACATGAAGAACTTTGACTTTCGCTCTGAGTAAAATGAAAAAAAATGAAGGTTTATGAATAGAAAAGTGAAATGACTTCATTTAATGGGGACATATCTAGCTATTATACTGAAAATAGACTGAAGAGACTCTGTTATAGACTGAACATTTATATTTTTCCCAAAACCCAGATGTTAACATTTAATCCATACAGTGGACTATTTTAACACAAGGCTTTTAAGGAAGTATTTAAATCTTGGGTAAAGTGCTAATCTGATGGGACTGGTGTCCTTGAAAGATGAGGTGACAGCAGAGAATTCATTCTCCATTTTATCCATAAGAAAGGTCATACAAAGGAAGAAATAAACAAGGCAGGAAAAGATTGCTTAGCAAGAGCAAGATTGGCTGAAATCCTGATTACAGACTTTGTAACCTGTGAAAAAATTAATTCCTCTTACTTAAGCTACTCAGTCTATGGTATTTTTTTTTATCAAAGCAACTTAAGCAGTAAAGAGAGGCAAGGGGAAACCAAGGAATCCTAGGAAGCCAGATATGGTGAGGATCTGGGCTACAGTGATAGGATGGGAGGCATTGTTAAACAGTGACTTTCTAAACACAATGCAACCTCAGTGTCAACAGGATGTGATCTGAGCAAATGAAGACAAAACAGGAAAGAAAACCAAAGTTTGTTATCAAGCAACTAGAAGAATATTCATTCCTGGCATTTTCTGAAATGGGAACAAGAAGGTGCTTGGCAAGCTTAGAGAGAAATGGATATAAAAGCTGAATGTTGAGCTTGGGATTCCCATAAGCCATCCAAAAATATATCCAGGAGATAGTTACACGCACTAATTTGGAGTTCAGAGTGAATTTTAGGGGTTAAAAAAGTAAAGAATGAAAGAAACTTGCTAGTTAACAGATAAATGTGTCATTGGAGGTAAGAGTCTAAATGAGGCCAACACAGAAATAAGAGCGGGCTAACAGGAAGAATGAGTGCGAAGTCATGAGGCATTGATGGATGGCGATCGGGATGGGAGCAGGCAAACATGCACTGAGAAGAGACTGCACTGCTGACTCTTCCATATGCCTTCCACCAACTGAATCTACAGCGACTTGCATATTTCTATGGAAATCACTAAGGAGATGGCATGGCTAAATGACTTGTTCTGTGTGCTACTGACACGTACTCTAAGTTTGGGGCCACCTTGACTTTTTCTCATTACATAGTCACATGAAAACCTACTATGTCCTTCTTTGCTGCTTGCTCCCGTTTTGCCCTTCTGGAGCCTCTAAAAAGTCCGTTAACAGTTTGTAATCACGAGTGGCAGCAGTGAGTTTATTCTACATTACTAAACTGAGATGCGATCATTTGTGTCCATCACAAACATGAATTAGAACACATGCTTTCCTGTTGGAGTTACACCTCGAATATCATGGGACATGTCACCTAATGGTACTGAACTCAGGTTATCCTAGTTTTAAAAGTAATCACACACACATATGGAATCAGAGAAAAGGATGGCAATAAAAGATATCATGAGAGGTTTTTTTTATAAAGTCAAGAAATATTTAAATTTTATTGTAATTATTCCTTACGCGAATAATATAGTTGAGGAAAACAAAACAAAGTTAAGGAGAAAGGAACTATTTCCAGAGTAATATTTCCCAGCAGACAAGACCAAATGTGCAAGCTTGAAGCAGCTCAGTCTACATGTGGGTTCCTGAGTAAGGGGAACAAGGGCTGTCTCTGATATGAATTCAGTTGCCTGATCTTTGACCTCTTGCCCCTGGTGATGTAGCCTTCCCAGACCACAGAGAAAGAGAAACCAGGCAGTTATGGGCAGATAGCAGGGGAGGAAAATTCCCCCTTTCAGTGGATGAGGGGAAGGAGATGGGGGAGAAGACGGTGAGACTGGGAGGAATTGAGGGAGAGGGCTACAATCAGGATATATAATGAATAAATTGTAAAAAATGAAAAAAGGGGAAAAAACATGGGTCTCAAGAGTCCTTTTGCTTTCCTTCTTAGATCCATACTGCTGCCTTGTGGCCGAAACTGATCAACCAGATCTTGATAGAGACATAAAATTCTTCCCTATCACCTCAGATGATGTCTACCCAATTGAAAGAGAGAAGTGTGTGATTTACAACTAACATAATAGACATGAAAAAGAAAAAAAAACAGACATATGTTTTGGGTGCCAAATATAGACATAAAGTTAGAACTGAGTTGCAAACTTCCTTTGTGTTGGTTTGCTTTCATAGTGCAGGATGCTACAGGAAAAAAAATGTCTTCTACAGTGTCTCTAGCTGTGAGGCCTGCATGCTGCACTACTGTGGTGGTTTGGATAAGAGTGGCCTCCACATCCTTGTCTATTGAAGGCTTTGTCCTGTTTGGGAAGGATTCAGAGGTGTGGCTTTCTTGAGGAGATGTGTCACTGGGGATGAGGTTTCAAAAGTCTGCACCATTCCCAGTTACTGTGCACTCTCTCGCTCTCTCTTTCACTCACTCTCTCCCTCTCCCTCTCTGTCTCTCTCTCTCCTCTCTGCCTCGTGATTGTTATCTCAAGATGTAAGCTCTCAACTTCTGCTCTACCACCATGCCTTCCTGGCTGCTGCTGTGTTGCTCACTAGGCCATGGAATAGACTAACCCTCTGGATCTGTAAGTCCCAATAAGTGTTTTCTAAGTTTCCTTGGTCACGTTGCCTCAACACAGCAATATAAATATAACTAAGACAACTATCCACTAGTCATGCAAGACGTACCCACTGGTGTGACTGTTGTATGGGCAACCACCCACTCTCTGGCTGTTCACAGGCAGGAATTCACACCTGGTGTCACAAGTGTGGTAACAGGACAAAGCACTTCTGCACTGCTAGACAGATACGATGTCCCAGTCAAATTGCCTTCTAGGAATGGTGTTTATGCCTGTATATGAGAGCTTCTGTTGTTCTTACTCAGAGAAGCTTCTTTTTGCAGGGAGCAGAGGTAACTTCAGAGACTTACAGCTGCTTAAAGTGCTGAGAATAAGTCAGTGTCACTGCTCAGCCTTAAATGGGAATTTATATCACCCCTTCCACGCCCTTAGAAATACTCCAAAGAGGGGAAAGAAAGAGAAGAATAGCCAGAGGAAGGGGGGAGTGTTGTGCCTCATTGTCCTCTGGGCATGACATGGCCTTGTGCTCTTGAAAACATGGCAGCTGGGATTGCCTGCATGGGACCTACATGAGATTGGGCCTGTCAACATTCAGTCACAGAGAAAGGAAGGCTAACAAGGCATCACCCCTCCTTGGAGACTTTTAGCCAGTTGCTAGTGGAAGGTGCAGTCTTATTTGTTCCTGAGGATTTGTGGGAAGACAACAGTTGTTTGGAGAAAGAAGGACGTTTTCATCAGTGGTGTGACTGCAAGTAAGTGGCCCATGTTCCTGTAAACAACCCCCACCCATACTCCTGTTACTCATTAATAGCCATACGTATTCTCCCCCACTCTCACACACACACTCATACAAATATACTCATGCATGTAAAATAATGTTTTAAAACATGCAAATTTTTTCAAAATAATTTTTCTAAGTTTCCTTGGGCATAGTGATTGGGTCACTAGTTTATACAGATATATAAACTATGTTGGAAAGAGACCTAGAACTTAATCAGTAAATCTAAATTCACATTCTGATTTTATCAGCTGTGTCTGAGACAAACATTTTTAATCTAATTCCTAACCTCTTTATTGGAAAGTAACAGTACTTTACTCCACGGACATCTGGGACCACTAGATTCCAAATGGGTCATTATGCTTAGCATTGTGCATATAGGAAAAGCATTAAGAGCTGAAGCTGGAGACGTGGTTCAACCATTAAGAATACTTGCCAGTGCCCACTTATAAGTGAGAATATACCACATGTGTCTTTCTGCTTTTGGGATACCTCACTCGGGATGATCTTTTCTAGATCCCACCGTTTGCCAGCAAATTTCATGATTTCCTTGTTTTTAATTGCTGAGTAGTATTCCATTGTGTAAAAGCACCACAATTTCTGTATCCATTCCTCAACTGAGGGACATCTGGGTTGTTGCCAGGTTTTGGCTATTACGAATAAAGCTGCTACAAACATGGTTGAGCAAATGTCCTTGTTGTGTATAAAAGATATATGTGTACATATATCTTTTGGATATATGCCTAGGAGTGGTATAGCTGGATCTTGAGGAAGTGCTATTCCCAAATGTCTCAGAAAGCACCAGATTGATTTCCAAAGTGGTTGTACAAGTTTACATCCCACCAGCAATGGAGGAGGGTTCCTCCTTCTCCACAACCTCTCCAGCATGTGTTGTCACTTGAGTTTTTGATCTTAGCCATTCTGCTGGGTGTAAGGTGAAATTTCATGGTGTTTTGATTTGCATCTCTCTGATGGCTAAAGATACTCAGTATCCAAGTGGGTTCCCTAGTAAGGGAAACAGGTACTGTTTCTGACATGAACTCAATGGCTGGCTCCTTGACCTCCTCCGGAGCAGCCTTGCTAGGCCACAGAGGACATGGCAGCCAGTCCTGAAGAGACCTGATAAGCTAGGGTCAGATGGAAGGGGAGGAGGTCCTCCCCTGTCAGTGGACTTGGAAAGAGGCAGGGAGGGAGGAGATGAGGGAGGAAGGGTGAGGTTGGGAGGGAATGAGGGAGGGGGCTGTGGCTGGGATACAAAGTATGTAACCTGTGATTAATATAAAAAATTATTTTAAAAAAAGGATGCTTGCCAGTATTGCAGTGGACCAGGTTTGGTTCCTAGTACCCTTATGACAACTCAGAGCTATATATAACTCCAGTCCTAGGGGATCCAATGTCTCACACCAGACATGTACATATAACACAGTCAAATAAAATCAAAATAAACAAACATAAAATCAAAATAACAAACACATCTTTAAAATATAAAATAAATTAAAATGTTAAATTCGTTCACTAAGTTTTGCCTCGCATTCTAAGTGGATCAGGCTGTAGGTAAAACACCAGAAAGAAGAAAACAACTACTCATGATACCTAAAACTTCAGTCTGCTAGTAATCTGGGGCCCTCTAATTATCATAAAATTAGAATCATGCTTTAAGTGCCCCCCCCACGGCCCCAAACCACGTGGTACAGCAGGTCACCTTTAAAGGCACAGCTTAAGGACTCACTTGGCAGCTCACGTCCATGCCTGCCTCCAGCAGAACCTGCACGACGGCCTTGTGACCATTGCGGGCTGCGAGGTGAAGCGGCGTGTGCTTCCGAGTGTTACAGCTCATTAAGTTGGGGTGCGCGCTGATGATCATCTTCACCACTCTCAGCCGTCCATAGAGTGCTGCCAAGTCCAGCGGCGTCTCAAGTTTGCTGTTTCTGATCGTAGGGTCCGTGAGCTCTTCCAGGAGAACAGCGACTACTTCTGAGTGTCCATACTGAGCTGCACAGTGCAGGGCGGTTTCGTTCTCGTTGTTCTATTGAAGATGAAAATATGAAAGACACGTCTTCAGGAATTTCATTAGCTATCAAAATCTGAAAACAGTAAATTGAAACTTGGCAGGTGTGAAAATGTAAATATTTTAAAAAATAATTTATTTATTTATTTTTATTTTATGTGTATTGATTTTTGCCTGCATGTAGATCTGTGTGAGATCTATGGTGCTGGGAATTGAACCCAGGTCCTGTGGAAGTCAGTGTTCTTAACCACTAAGCTATCTGTTCAGCCTGCTCTTTGACCACCTCCCCCTAAGAGGGAAGCAGCCTTACCAGGCTACCACTCCTGATGAGAGCTGGTAGACTAGGATCAGAAGGAAGGAAAAGAAGACCTCCCCTATCAGTGGACATTGGGAGGGGCATGCATGGAGAAAGGGAAGGAAGGGAGGGTTTGGGAGGGGAGGAGGGAGGGTGCTTCAGGGGGCATACAAAGTGTATAACGTGTAATTAATAAAAAAAATTAAAAAGAAAAAAAGAAAATGTAAAATTAAGCTTTACCTAGTTAGTAAGTACATGTAACTGAATTTTATATTTGACTGAAGTATCCATCACTTCAGTCAAAATCATGTTTTTGTTTCATCTCTTCGACATAAAAAAAAAAATCGACCTTTTTTTCTGTGTCCAGCTTCTAGGCATGCTGATTTAGCCATGCTAGCCAGCGGCCTTATGGGTCCAGATGGCCAGCATACCCTGCACTGTACGTGCCTCCACAACAGTTGTTAATAAGAAAAAATCAATAACAATTATAATTTTTAATGACTGATGTTGCAGACAAGAATGGAGATGATAAATTCTTGGTGATGACAGACTTATAGAAAGTTACCTAAATTGTTTAATTTTATTTTAAATAAATAGAAACCATTGTTTTTATTACATATGTGGTGAGTAATAAATATAAATCATTACTTTTCTTCTTTGCAAAAAGAATGAAGAATCCTGTCCCTAGGATAAGATGATAGAATCCATTTGAAAGCACAGATAAGAAGCAGGCCTAGATCCATACCCAGGCTAGTCGCCAAGAAAACAGGCGAGTTGCCAAGAAAACCAGAGTACTGACTGTATTTGTAGCTGGTAAGAATTCCTATTGAAAAAACCAATGCAATTTTTTCTAGAAATTTAACAAGATTTTTTTAATGAATTCAATTACAAAGCAACTTGACCCTTCAGACAATTTCAGCAATGGCATGGATAGATGGAGCTCTTGGTATGTCAAGAGGTGGCAGAGTCAGTACAAGAACCGTGAACAAGGAATGTTAACAACAAAAGTGAAATGACCCTGAATTAGGGCTCTGGAGAGAAAGATCAGCCATTTCCACCACCCGTCATCACAGCGCTAGGCCTCAGACACAGGTGAACTTCATGTATTTACTCACTTATTCTCATTATATAATGGAGCGTATCATTATCATTACCCTCAAAATACGGTGAGGCAGCTAAGGCGCCTCACTGAACAATGGGTTTCTGATGACACAGCCATTGTGTGGGGTGTAAGGGTAGCCAGAAGTTAGAGACAGGGCGTTAAGTCTCTCTGTGTTCCCCACAGCCTGTTCTGCAGCAGCAAAGTCTCTTGACAGCTCACAGCCCTTCCAACCTCCAACAGCACCTCTGCAGCTGCTTTGGCACCACTGAAGACAGTAATGTGAAGTGAAATGTAGCTCAGGATTCAAACCAAGTCGCCCAGACCCAAAGTCTGAACTATCAACAAATACCATCTTCCATCCTAACAGTGGTGAGTACACACACTTACTAAACAACTACAAATCATGCATACATTGTCTCATTAACTCTTAAGGAGATCTTACAGGTCTGTTATTAATATATCTGCTTCAAAGATGAAGAGACTAAAATTGAAAAAAACGTCACACTACGTTTAAGAAGAAGCGGATCTTTTGGTGCCCACTAAAACCTAAACGCATGTTCTCACTGCTTCCATCTGCAGCTACACTGCCAACGAAGCTCTAGAAGTATCTTAAAATTTTCCAGAGATTTCACCCAAAGAGCACTGAGCTAAGAGCAACTGCTTTGTACATAGTAGCTCCTACCAAAACAAAAGGAAAAGAACAATTGGAACCCAAACAGACTTTAATCTTGCAGGACAAAAAACAAAACAAAAACAAACAAAACAAAAGCACCCCAGGCTTGGGCTGGATCAAAGAAAAATGCAAACCAGTAAATTAAACAGCTAGAGGAAAGCTTTGAAACTTAAAAAGAAGGGTGATGTGGTGGGGTGGGGTGCACCTGAAGAGCTGCTTATTCCATGTCTTTAGTACCAAGACACGGCAATGGGGGGTTAACAAAATAATACAGGCAACCCTACTCTTTAAAGATAGTGGATGAAAATTGGGGTCAGACGGATGGGAGGGAATCCACCTGAAGATATTTCTTTCATTGTCTGTGAGACATTTTACTATAATTTCTGTCTTTATCTGTAGAAACTGAGTACATACAGCTTTAGACTTTCTAATTTTTTTAATCTGACTGTTCTACAAGCTTGATAAGAACCCCAAGCTTATTACTTTGACACACGAAAATATGACAGAAAAATATGATTCCTGACCAACCCAATTTCCCCTTGGTCTAAAAAGGGCTGAGTCTCATTTTTCAAACTGTAATATCTCTCTGAGAAAGAGAAAGGCCAATTATGGAGTAATGACTCCTCAAAGATCTCTCTACTTTTCCACAGCCCTAGAAAATAAGAGCAAAATTGCAAGTTCTAATAATACCAATTAGTGCTGTTCAAATCACGGGAGAAATTATCTCCATCATTAAAGACCTATTTAGGAGACAATGCTCACAGGTTTTTATACACAATCAACACATGCTTGGCCTTTCTCATCAGTGGTGGTCTCTTTAAAAGGCAAGATTACATACTTGTGTGCACATTCACTGACAATCTAAGAAGAAACATCTAACTTTAAATGAGTAGGCTATTAAGATGTATTGATTAATAACTGCTAGCACACGTAGAAAGAACACTCTGAGATATTCATTTTTAACCAAATATCTAGTCTCTGAAAACTTAAGATACTTACAAACAACAAGTAACAGAAGGAAAACCCATTTACCAAAAGACCTGAATTCAAACAGCAAAGACAAAGTACTTTTGCAATAAGGATAAGGATCCTCTGACTTTTGCCCCAGTAGTAAATTTAAAGAGAAAAATAAAGGCAGGGAAAAGGAGGGGAAGGTGAGTATACACAGAGCACACAGACCAAGAGAAGAAAAAAATTCTTTCTGTATTGTTGCCAGAGTTTGTCTTTCTTACATCTATCTGTCTGTCTCTCTCTATCTCTCTCTATTTCCCTATTTCTCTCTCTATTTCTCTATTTCCCTTTCCATCATCTCCATCTATCTATCTATTTATCTATCATCTGTGAAGAACTTCATACATAAGCACTGCATCTTCCCTTCGTACCCTCCCCTTCCCACCTTCAACTCCTTCCCTGCTGCCCCTCCCTCCTAAATCGAGTACCTTGTATGCATGCTGTCCTTCCCTGTTTTATGCCATGGTCCTCATTTGTATCTCTGCTTTTGTACAAAATAGAATGGTGATCAGGATCTACTAGAAGCATTAGCACACCCCTCATTCATAATTCACTTGCTTCCTGAACTGTCTTCATCTGTGTGTCTTCTCTGTAAACCACACAGTGTAGTTCATAATCCAAAAGATAATATGTAGGAGGTTTTTAAAAAACATTCAAATGCATTACTGGCTACATTATTTTTTTAAACTGGGCTCCCTAATATTTTTAATTTGGATGCTTTATAAGCTTGGTATGATCCCCAAGTTTATTATAAAGCTTAAAAATGATATAGAAAAACCTGTTCTGCTAACTGATGTTATTAAAACTTGGTATATACCAACCAATAATATGATAATCCACAATCTCAGTTACTTTACTCAGCAAATGTCTGAAATGTTAAATGGAAAATTCCAGAAATAGTTCATATGTTTTGAATCACAGGCTGGCCCCAGCATGATGAAATCTTGAGCCATTCCACTCCCTCTCACTCCTGACA
>JAQQSO010007220.1:0-10774 GCA_028658305.1 Pachyuromys duprasi | reverse complement strand
CACAGGCTCTAAGATCAACAATCAGTAAGTGGGACCTCATGAAGCTGAAAAGCTTCTGTAAAGCAAAGGACACTGTCATCCTAACGAAACGACAGCCAACAGATTGGGAAAGGATCATTACCAATCCTACTTCTGACAGAGGGCTAATATCCAGTATATATAAAGAACTCAAGAAGTTAAAAAGCGAGTGCAGGGAATCTTATGAAAGAAGGGGGAGATAGAAAGACCTGGAGGGGACAGGCGCTCCACAAGGAGAGCAATAGAGCCAAAAAATCTGGGCACAGGGGAATTTTCTGAGACTGATACTCCAACCAAGGACCATGCATGGAAATAACCTAGAACTCCTGCACAAATGTAGCCCATGGCAGCTCAGTGTCCAAGTGGGTTCTCTAGTAATGGGAACAGGAAATGTCTCTGACATGAACTCAGTGGCTTGCTCTTTTATGACCTCCCCCTGAGGAGGGAGCAGCCTTACCAGATCACAGAAGAAGACAATGCAGCCAGCCCTGATGAGACCTGATAGGCTAGGGTCAGATAGGAGGGGAGAAGGACCTCCCCAATCAGTGAACTTGGTCTGAGGCATGGTAAAAGATTAGGGAGGGAGGGTAGATTGGAAGAGAATGAGGGAAGGCGCGACAGCTGGGTACAAAGTGAATAAACTGTAATTAATATAAAAAATTAAATTTTAAAAAAGAAAAATTAATGGTATACTTTACAGTAGTCTGTAAGTAATCTAATTCTATGAGAAAAACAGTGCTGTGGAAAGGACAGATAGACAATGCAAAAAAAAATAAAGGTGAACTAAGCAAAGAAAGGCTCCTCCCTAGTTGATTGAAGGGAAGAGGAAGTCTCATTCAAAAGCAGTACTGGGGATCAGACCCTCAAGAGAAACCCCTTTAATGAGAGAGTTTCCTAATAAAACTCACAGAGCAACCAAACCATCAGCTGCATAAAAGAAAGAAAAATAAGAAACATGAAAAGAAAGGTATTATGACTTCTCCAAAAGATCACACACACACATGCACACATATAACACGCCAGATGAAGGGTTCAAAAGTTTTCTGGTAAAGTAATTTCTGAGCATGCTATGATTGCACCAGTAAATCTTATAAGCAGGTCACTGTTGTAGCTCACAGGGATTGCAGCTGGGTCGGTGCTTACTTTTCATCTCCAGTGGCATGCAAAGTACTTTTCCAGTACCTTGAGCACTGGTTATCTGCACATATTTAATGATAAAATTCCAGTTTTATAAAGAAATTGAATAATGGAGCATGCTGATGGAAGGAAGGACTTGCTCACACCTTCAATCTCCGTACTCTGGGAGCAGAGGCGGGCAGATCTCTGTGAGTTGGAAGCCAGCCTGTCTACAAAGACAGTCCAGGGCAGCCAAGGCTACACAAAGAAACCTTATCTCAGAAACAAAAAAAATTAAAAGAAAGAAAGCAAATAACAACAAATGTTGGTGAGTGTTTGTGGAAGAAGATACACTGAAACATTTCTGGTAGGAATAGGAACTGGTTGCAGCCCTTGTGGAAACCATTGTGAAAATGTCCTAAAACTATGAAAACAAATCTACTCTGTTCCCCACATATCTCATGATTATATATATATATATATATGTGTGTGTGTGTGTGTGTGTGTGTGTGTGTGTGTGTGTGAAACTCTAAATCATATTGCATTTTCCCATAAACATTCTTGTTGCACTGCTCAAATTAGCAATGAAATTGAACCAATCTAAGTGTCTATTACTAGAGGAACAGATAAAGAATATACATATATCTGATGTCAGAATCAGATTCTTTAAGCTTTATGATGACTATTGAGTCTGTTATTATGTGTATAACATTTTATCTCTTTTGCCTGACTTATGTCAAGTATGGTGAATACATGAATACATAAATTAATAAATGACTGCCTTAACTCTTGACAATCTCCAGAGAGAAGACACTTGAAAATTTTTATACATTTTTGTTGTGTTTAAACTTTATCAGTAAGTATATAATATTGTTAACTTTAAAAATAATAGGAGAATATACAGTATATGTATACAAGGGAATTTTATTCAGTCATAAATAACAACAAGGTCATGACATTTGCAGGAAAATACATAAAATTTTAAACCTTTGTGTTAAGTAAAATAAGCCAGATTCGGAAAGACAATATACTGAATATACGCTTTCAGATATGGAATTTGAACTTAAGTCTGTTTGTGTGTGTGTGTGTGTGTGTGTGTGTGTGTATTTAGAACATGAAAGTAGAAAGGTGAGAAAAAAGGAAAAAAAAGAAAGTATAATAAAATTCATATTGCAAAAAAGCAGATAGTGGGACTCTTTGGAGGAGGTGAGTGACCAGTATTGGAGAATATAGGCAAGGAGTGGAGGCATTTGCATAACAATGCCATAGTGAAACCTGCTGTGTTATGTGCTACCTTAAAAATTACCTATCAGTGGACTTGGGTAGGGGCATGGGATGAGATGAGCAAGGGAAGGTAGGATTGAGAGGGGACAAGAGAAGGGCTACAGCTGGGATGCAAAGTGAATAAACTGTAATAAATAAATAAATACATTTTAAAAATTAGCCTTAGGAATAAGTTGTTGCAAGTAAGAGGCAGCTTGTGTGGGTCACTTGTCTAGCATGCCCAAAGACCTAGCTTTACAAAGCAAAAGACACTAACATTGAAATAATTTTTGTAATTTTTGTTATTTAATAACCATTGAAAACAATTGACTTATATGACCTCTACTTTTAAATTCTGGTGTGTTATGTTTTTATTTCTTTCCAAGTTTTTTATGTTAAAGTAAAATAATAAAATAAAATTTAGTGGTTTTTATTTTTATAATTTAAACAGTTTAATTAAATAATAAAATAAAACTACACAATGAAAGATTCCGGAAAGAGAAAGTTTTGTCCAAGAAAGTATTAATTCCAAGACACATCTAGAAAATGTTTGAATTTAAAGCTAAGGTAAGGATTACAGTCAGGATAACAAGAACAACGTATAATCGAGAAAATTAGGCAGTTCTCAAACATTTACACACACTTCAATGCTAAAAGTGAGGAAAAAACAAAAACAAAAACATGTACAAGAGTCTCAAAACATGCCTCATATTCTTGAATGAAGCCAACAGTACCAGAAGACATTATTCTATTGTCGTTGTTCCTAGAGGCTTCAGGCTAGGAAATAATTGGTGGCAATGATACTTAAATGCAATTTAAAATCTGAAACAAATGTGTGCTGAGTACGGCCATAGAGTATGTACATTTTACAAATGCTGACAGTGGAGAAATGACCCTGTTAAGAAAATGTGGGAGAGGAAAAGAAACAGAACTTGAGTAATTTCCACTTTGTCTCTTCCAGTGTGGCTGAAGTAAAGGAAATCGTTTGGAGCAAATGAACCAAACAATTACCATTTTTAGTCTATTTAACAGAAAAATTAACCATTAAGAAAGATAACAATATTATTTAGACAAGGTGATTGATGACACAATATCATAATCATAATCTATGAAAAACATAATGAATAAGCTGGATGTTATTAAAATTAAACCTGGCTTGGCCAATATTTGGCTTGCTGCATAAGCGGGAGGACCTGTGTTTAGGTGTGCAAGCCGGATGTGGTGGTACAGCCCTGTAACCTCAGGCCAGGGAAGAAAGGGACAGACTGCTCCCAACCATTCTAGCAGACCTGTGAACTATGTGAACAGGAGAACCTGTGTCAGAAAAGAAGGCAGAGAGTAGTTAAGGAAGACTCCGTACACGAACCTTGAGCCTCCGTATACTCCATACGTGTCCATGTACATGCATAATCCCACATATACATGCAGAAAAATACACTATACACCAAAAATTAGAAAGCAAAACACAAACCCCAACAAACTTCTATACTATGAGAAACACAATGAAGATAGTGAAAAATCAAGCCAGCGGAGGGGGCGGCAGACATACAATCCCAGGACCTGAGACAGAGGTAGGCAGATCTATCAGTTAAAGGACAGCCTGGTCTAGAGTGAGAGTTCCTGGAAAGAGGGAGCTACACAAAGAAACCCTGTCTTGAAATAAAAGGGAAGGAAGGAAGGAAAGAAAGAAGAAAGGAAAGAAGGAAAAGTCAAGTCATCTGGAATTATGTGGAAGGAAAGATTTTCAGAAGAAACTGATGTAAAGGAGTGATAGCTAAAATGCATAAGTAGCTCTTGAAATGGATAGTAAGAAAGTAGGCAACCTAATTAATGTGCACTTGTAATTCCAGCACTCAGGGAGGTAGAGGCAGGCAGATCTCTGTGAGTTCAAAGCCAGCCTGGTCTACAAAGTAAGTCCAGGACAGCCAAGGCTACACAAAGAAACTGTCTTAAAAACAAAACAAAAAGAAAGAAAGAAAAATGTGCAAAGGACCTGAAGAGACACTTCACAGAAGAAAGTTTCCAGGTGGAAAAATACCACAGGATGAGCAAAGGATAAATAAGGAAAGCTTATTCAGCTTACAGGCCTCAGAGTTTGGGCAGTCCAAGAATACGGTGCTGGCATCCCATGAAGATCTTTATGCTGTGTTATAACATGGTGGAAAGGTAAGTTTTTGTGTACGACATAGTCAAATGATAACTGTTACTAGTAGCCCACTTTCCTAAGAGAACACCATTAATCCACAAGTGAGGTAAGAGTTTTAATGATCTAATCACCTCTTACAATCACTTCTTACTTTTTCATCTTTCATCAGAGAATTGTGAGGCCACACCACACATATTAAAATTACCATGCTTCAACTACCTGCAGGCAAGAACAACAGGAGAAGTCCTGCTCATTGCTGGCAGGAACGGAAAGTGTGCAGCCCTTTAGATGATGATTGTCAGCTTCTTATAAAACCAAACACCCTCATAACATGTGACCTAGCATCCTTACTCCTTGGTACTTACCCAGCGGAGTTGAGAACATATGCTAACACTTGCAGACATGCTTTCAGGGTTGACCATTTGGTATTGGATAACCAGTTGGTTTGCCTTTCCTTGAAGAAGACTATCTCTCCCACTTTGTATTCTAGTTGTCTGTAGTTCTTTGTTGAGGTCTCACAGAAGAGTTCAAAATGAGGAAGGATTAGGGAACGATGATGTAATTATCTTATAATAGGAAAATTAAAGGAAATAGTTTTAAATAAGCTAACAAAATGGCTAATCAATACCAATAGCCACATTATTTATAACTGTCAAATTCTGAGACAGACAACATGCCTTCAGTAGATAAAATAAGAAACTGTAATATGTCCTGACACTGGAAAGTTATTCAGTGCTTTAAAAATATTTTAAACCATGAACACATAAAAGATAATGAAATGTCCAATAGTGGCAGCTTCTGAGTGTAAAAAGTCTATGAACTTTATTATCACAAGATATGACATTCTGGAAAGCTCAAAATGATAAAGTAAGGGAATGGTTAGTGACTGTTAGTGGCCCAGGAAAAGGATAAATTAGCAGAACATAGGGGAGTTTTAGGGCTGTTGAACTGAACCTATTTTCTGTTGGTAATAGCACAACTCTATAGAACAGGTAAGTTATTTTAAAATGTAGTCCATTTTGGCTGATATTTCTATTCATGGTCTTATTGCCATTCTTCAGGCAACATGGGGTCTTTGTAATGAAAGATAGAGACTGAGTGATGGACACAGTCAACCTATGTTTTCTGTTTATTTGTTTTTGTTTGTTTTGTTTTCTTAGCAGTGAACCCTTAATCATCCACTTCATTGCATGAATTGACTATTCAATTTGTATAAGCAAGCCCTAATCAACTTTTGACAGGATCGCACTTGGTTCCATTTTTAAATATTTCATGATGTGGATTCAACCTCAGCATTAGTTTCAAACCGTCTCATACCACCGAAGAAAGTCTGTGTGACACTACGGTGTGGATAGCACACTATCACGTATTGGTCCAAACCAGGTAATACAAAACATTGGTGTGAATATAAATAAGGCTGGAAAATATAAAAACAACTCAGTGCCCCAGCTCATCTCCCATTGAAAATAACTCTTCTGCCTTTTCCTGATAGAACAACATACAGTGCCTTCCCTCCTACATAATTTGTGTTCAAGCACATCCTGGTCGGTAGAGAGGAAAATGGCCTAACTGACATTGAGCACAAACATGGTGAAGGCCAGTCATCTGTTCCTGAAGTGACTTGTTGGGAAGAAAATGTTACTAGCCATATCATGCACATGCGTGACAGGGCATGCATAGAGCATGCCTCAAGGTCCAGCTACACCACTCCTGGGCATACACCAAAATGCTCCACCATACCACAAGGACATTCACTCAGCTGTGTTTGTAGCCGCTTTATTCATGATAGCCAGAATCTGGAAACAACCTAGATGTCCCCCAACTGAAGAATAGATAAAGAAACTGTGGTTTCTACAAAATGGAATACTATTCAGCAATTAAAAGCCAGGAAATCATGAAATTTGCAGGCAAATGGATAGAACTAGAAAAGATCATCCTGAGTTAGATCACCCAGAACCAGAAAGAGATGCATGATATATACTCACTTATAAGCAGATATTAGCCATATAATACAGGAAACCCATACTGCAGTCCACAAACCTAAAGAAGCTAAATAACAAGGGTTACCTTAGGGAAGATGCTTAGTTCTCATTCAGAAGGTCAAACCGAACAGTCACTGGAAGCAGTTGAAATAGGACAGTATGGGAACCTATCATAGATGTCCTCTGAAAGACTCCACCTACCTTGGGATCAAAGCAGATGCTAAGATTCACAATCAAACTTCAGGCAGAGCTTGGGAGTTGAATGGAAGAGTGAGGGGATAGAAGGACCCAGAGGAGACAGGCCTTCCAACAGGAGTCCAACAAAGCCAACAAAAATCTGGGCCCAAGAGGCCCTGTAGAGACTGATTCACCCAAGAAGAACCATGCATAGAGAGGACCTAGACCCTCTGCTCAGAGGTAGCTGATGGGTAGCCTAGTCTCCATGTCAGTGGCCTAGTAAAGGGAGCAGGGGCTGTCTCTGACATGGACTCTGATGCCTGCTGTTTGATGGCTTCCCCAAGCAGGGCATCCTAGCCAGGCCATGGAGAAAGAGGATGCATGCAGTTCTAATGAGACTTGATAGTTTTGGGTCACATGGTAGTGGAGGATGTCTTTCTCTCTCTGAGGACTAGAAGAGGGGGATATGGGGGAAGAGGGAAGAAGGTTAGGACCGGGAACAGATGAGTGAGGAGGTTACAATCAGGATGTAAAGTGAATAAATTGCATGTAGGAGATAGTGATCTAGTTGCCAGAAAGAGGGTCACAGGTGGATTTGAAGTGAAATAGGTTTCCAGCAGCTCTGGTTGGGTGCTGGCGCTGAAAGCACCTATTTCCAGCCAATGCCCCAATGTTAAGATTGTGCAGCAAAATTACACGGTGGGTTCACAAATCATGCCATGTGACTAGTTCCATGTGAGAGGATAATTAAGGGAAGGAGTCACAGAGACCATCTCTGGGCAGGGCAGGAGAGAGAGAGGAGGGTAGTGATGCGAGTTCTCCTATAAGGTAACCCAGAGCATGAGCAAGTGGTTTCAGGAGGTCCATAGGTGGCTTCACAGATCCTTGATATCCAGTTTGTCAGGTTCCTTGGGGCTAGCTGTAGAGATGCCGGCTTATGGATCCCAACACATCCCTCTCCACACAGAGACTCACATACGCAAACTGAGATCACCAATCAGCTGCACTTGTAAGTGTAAGGATCCAGTCCCAATCTGAATTTCTTCTTTTCCTTCTCAATCAACTCATCAGCAAACTTTTGAACTGAACTCAGAAACATCCATTTTGAGTGTACTCTGTACCTTTATTGTCACTTGTAATAAATCTGTACTTTCACTGCTGCTTTCCTGTGTCTTGTTGAACTTTTTGTCACAAGGTACCTGTAAGCAAGGGTACAGGGAAACCACTGGACTAGACATGGGTAGAAGGAAAGGTTTACTGAAGATTAAACTGCCAAGCCTATTTCCTGGGATGGGGCGGGGCACAGAGAGAGGCAAACTGGTGGGAAAGCAAGCAGATTTTATATGGCAGTTAGCAAGCTGAGCATATCCGAGCTAATACAGGCTGTTTGGAACTAAAAGGCCTTGCCCAGGGGAGTTGATCTTTGAGGGCAGATTAAGGGAGATACTTGGCAAACAGAAATCTACCCTAAGAAATTTGCTTCTCTGATAAACAGAAACCTAAAGCCAGGCTTTTGTTTACCCAATAACAATCCTTCTGGTTACCCGGCCAGAGGTGTTCTGGTTAAGATACTGTCACCAGCACTGACATTTTGGGAGGCCACTTTGAACCACAGTATCATGACATTGCTTCACGGAGAAAAGGAGAAGAAAGAAAGAAAAAAAGATGTCTTCTGGCAACAGAACCTTTGTATTTTGAGTGAAAATGATGCTGTCATGGTTCATGGTCTGGAACAGGTGTGCTGCTATAATGATGGTGGTGTGGATGCTATGGGAGGGAGACACAGGCTGAGCTACGCTGGCCTCTCTATACTTTCTATTCAGTTTTGCTGTAGACTTAAAAATGTTCTAACAATAAATTTTATTAGCTTAAATAATAAAAACATGAGTGACAAAGGAAAGTGTTACTGGAAATTTGGGGGGGAGCAACCACACATGACCAGGAAAACCATAGTTACCACTTCTGATTCTTAGTTTCTGTAACTAAAAAACAAAAACAAAACAAAAACCAAAAAACTGAAGACCAAATTCAGACAGAAGCAAAAAACAAATTTATTAAAGTTTAAAGGAATACTTCAGGACAGATAAGCTATAAATCTTGGCAGCTGTCTGGAGGAGAATAGAGAAGGACAAAATATGTGCTATCTGACTTTGTGTAGACATGAGACACACAACTGTCAAGCCACCACAAGGTAGAGGGGAGTTTTAGATAAGAAAGTCCAAAAGACAAAACAAAACAGATATTTTGGAAACCATCTGAAATGAAATGATAGAAAAGAAAAAGAAAAGAACTCAGAACATCAGGCATACCCAAGAGATATGGTCTGTAGGGATTGCACCGAGGGGAAGAAATTCTGAGAAGGAAAGGTACATCAAAGAGCTAATTATTTCTCCTCTTTAGCATGGTTTAAGGTGGCCCAACCTCCCTGATGGGTTGTACTTTTGCCAGCCCAACTGGATTTTAACTCTTTTGTTTTAAATATAACAAAATAAAATATAAGTTAAAACAAAACTATTACATTGAAGTTGTATAAGACAGACCAACACAGAGAGAAGATCCCAAGAGCAGGTGCAAGAGTCATAAACCCACTCATCTGTACACTCAGGAATCCAAAAAAAAAAAAACACTTAAAAACACTAAGCTGGCTGGGTGGTAATGGTGCATGCTTTTAATCCCAGCACCCAGGAGGCAGAGGCAAGTGAATCTCTGTGAGTTCAAGGCCAGCCTGGTCTACAGAGCTAGTTCCAGGACAGCCAGGACTACACAAAGAAGCCCTGTCTCAAATAACAAAATGAAAAGAACGTAAACAACAAGCCTTAATATGAAAACAAATGACAATGTGCCTACAAGCACGGGGATTAAATGGTATTGCTAGGCAGCCATCGTCTGTAATGCCCAGATGTACTGATATTAGTTTTATTTTAGCTTAGAACATAAAATTTATGATTTAATGCTTTTCCATATGTTTGAGCAAACTAATTTAGGATTGCGAGAATTTTCACAACTCCCCACGATCTTCTACACACTAGAAAGTGATATAGCTCTCGGTAAGTCATCTGGCTGTAAGAAGTCTGCATTACGTCTGTGTTTCAGTCTCATATTATACACAATAGTGTTAGTCTACAATCTGGTTTAAAGATTGTGTCAGGGTGGAAATCTCAGAAGTTCATTGTTTCACTTTTTCAGAGTGATAAAAAAATGTAAAGAGTAAGAACTCAAGGTGAGTGTACAGATTCAACATGGGATCAGTTAGAAACCTGGCAAGGAGACAGATCCAAGATGGCTGCCACGAGAGGACACTGTGTCTGAGGAGTAGGACGGCAGAAACAATGCAGCGACCAGGAGACTGAACTCTGGGGCCTAAAATGCCAGCATTTGTGATTGCCAGGTGAGCAGAACTCCTATGGTGAGAAAATCAAGTGGGAAAACCCTAGGAACACCCAGTTATTACCCGGAAAAATCTCCGGATGACCAGTGGTGCACAGCTCTGATCTGAACGCGCAGCCACGCTGGGCGCCCACACCCACCATTATAGACTGGATCACACAGTCTTGAGGGCAGTCTCAGGAGGAACCGGGTACCGTTTTCACTGACCTGCACACTGCGAGTGCACACTGCACCCGGGCCCCGGATCCACCCTAGGCTGAGAGGGTCAGGGTACCACTTTGACCTGACTGCACACTGCAGGCACACTCCCACTCCCTGTGTGTGTGTGTCCACGGGCCAGACAGAGAAGGCATCAGGAAAGATTTCAGACAGGCCTGCATGCAGCGGAGGCTCACCAACCCAAACCCACTGTGTGTACCCCAAATATCATCTCAGACCTTGGTACACAGCCCCTGGCACAGAAGGGGGTACCAAATCTCCATTCCAGGGGAGAGCTCTTAGCAGCAACCCCAGGGCGGAGCACAGAGCCCCCAACTGACATCTCTAAAGACTGAGGAGCTAAACCTCCAGACCAGAGGGGTGACCAGCCTGCAGTGCTCACAGCTTCTAGCACAGAGCACGAACCCGGGAACACAGAGCCTACAATAGAGTTCAACTGAGACAACACACACACTAACAAACCACC
>JAQQSO010007219.1:0-10776 GCA_028658305.1 Pachyuromys duprasi | reverse complement strand
AGAAGCTGTGAGCACTGCCGGCTGGTCACCCCTCTGGTCTGGAGTCTTTACTCCTCACTCTGTGCTAGAGTCTGAGTGTCCAGTTTTGAGATGTCAGCTGGGGGCTGTGCACTCTGCCCTGGGCTTGCTGCTAAGGGCTCTCCCCTGGAATGGAGATTTGGCACCTCCTTCTGTGCCAGGGGCTGTGCACCAAGGTCTGAGATGATATTTGCGGCACACACAGTGGGTTTGGGTTGGTGTGCATCCTCTGTATGCAGGGCTGTCTGAAATGGTGCCAGAGGCCTTCTCTGTCTGGCCTGTGGACAGACATCCGACCTGGGTTTTTTGCTGGTGGATGCGTGCAGCTTTAGCCCTCAGTGTGCGGTGTGGTCAAGATGGTCTCCGGATCCTCACAGCCGTGGGTTGAGGCAGAACTCGGTTTCCTCCCAGACATGCCAGCGGACTCACACACTGACTGAGTTTTTGCTGGAGGAAGAGTTCAGTGGGCGCCCCAGCGGTGTGCGGACTGGTCAAAACAGTCACCCAATCCACTCAGTCTGGGGTGGTTCCGATGATCAGTTAGTGCCAGCTGCACACCCGCGGGTTGAAGCAGAACCCGGGTGCAGTGTGTGCTCGTAGGGTGCAGTTCATCGAAAACGGCACTGGGTTCCTCCTCAGACTGCCCGCGAGACTGTGTGATCCAGTCTATAATGGAGGGTGCGGGCACCCAGCGTGGCTGCTCGTTCAGATCAGAGTTGTGCGCTGCTGGTCACCGGGAAATTTTTCCAGGTAATAACTGGGTGTCTCTAGGGTTTTCCCACTTGATTTTCTCACCGTAGGAGTTCCTCTTACCTGGCACTCACAATGCTGGCGTTTTAGGTCCCAGAGATCAGTCTCCTGGTCGCTGTGTTGTTTCTGCTCTCCTACTCCTCAGACACAGTGTTCTCTCATGGCAGCCATCTTGCATCCCTTGGTCATAGGATTTTTTGAATTATTTTCTTTTTTTCAGAAGTTATCAATTACAAATAAAGTTTGTTTTGTGCTTTTTCTTTTGTTTTTTTTCTGGTTAGTTTGCTTAGTTTTTGTTTTGTTTTTATTATGCCTTAGATTTCTGTTTATTTTCTATGAAGAGACAAAAAGAGTGTTGGATTTTATCTGGCTTGAACTTGTGCATACCGTGTGCGTGTTGTTCCAGTGTCTGCGAGTTCTTAAACACAGCATGTATTTATACCTTTGAACATGGAGAAATCAAGCTGTTGCACAACTAGAAGCCTCACCCTAGTGCTGGAAGTCACTACACATATTACCAAAGAAGAAATGTGATTATCAATCTCTTCCAGCTTCAAGCCCTGTAAATTTCAATAGTAACCTGCTGTAAGATATAACCACTGGTACAAATAATGGCACAAATGTTATGGACATAACCAACCACTTTTAAAAATGGAATTTAAGGCCTGCTGCATGAGATCAAATCCAAATCTGGTACTGTAAATGAGGTCAAGAACCTGACACTAGATAAACCTTAGGGAAATATCCATTACAATTATTCTACTTGGTAAACATAGCAATAAAATGACATATCACTGCATCCATCGATTAGTTCATTGCTCAGCCCTCAGCAGAAAAGCTTCTTCTAAAAGAATATGGTATTTAACACAAAGACAAATAGTTGAAAAATGTTCAGTGTGTGGGAAACTCTGAAACCATATGGAAGAGGAGGCTGAAAGACTGTAAGAGTTAGAAGTGGTAGACTATTCCAAGAAAACTGTTTTCAACACACAACAGGGATGATAGCCCAAATTTTAATGAAATATTCATTGTGGAGTCAAGAGTCCACTTTGTGTGGAGATAAAGGAAACAGAAGATATAATAAGGCAAAAATATGATATGCTAAATGATGATACACACATAAGAGCAGTATACACACTATTTTCCAAAAAATGTTACTAATGCTCTATAATTGAACCAGGCACTAACTTGATGTGATCTCTCACATCACAGAGCATATTATAAAGTGTGCAAGAGATGCAATGCAGCCTCCATAAATATCTGTCAGGATGAAGAACAGGTCCTGGAGCCAATGAAGTTATGAAAATGGAAGCATTTGGAATTTCCTCCTTGATTACCACAGCCGGACAATAAAATGTTCTAGACGTGTGATTTTAGCTCCTCTGAACCATGCTGGCAAGAGCAATAAAGTAACACAGGCTATATTTAGACTGTTCAGAGTCTTTCCAAAACAGATCCCTGTTAATGTAGCACACAGAAAGAATTTCTGAAGTTTTTTGTAGAAGGTTTGTCTGGTTTAGGAATGAGAAAACTCTAAATACAGCATTCACCTTAAGATTAGAATCAAGTCTTTCTATTCATATGACTCAACTAGCCACAAGTGAAAATTATTCATAAATCCTGCATTTGGACTTAAACCTTTCCTTTATTTTTCCCTAAGGCCATACAGGATGACAACTAATCATATAGAATTTTTATTTTTTTAAATAAAGCCACAGTAGACATGATTTAAAGTCAAGTTATATATATTAAGTACATGAGCAGCATGAAGTAACCAGTTGAGTAGTGGTTTTCTTATGCTAGAAGTAATAGAATATTGGATGAGTGTACATGTGTAATTACAGGGTTTACGATTTGAATGCTATGCATGAATTAAAAAATCATTTTTCTCTTTAAATATGTCTTCTAAATCTTACAAAATAAGTACAAACATGACTTCTTGTAATGTATTTATTACTGATATCTACATTTAATATCACACTTAAAAACTAAGTGGACGTCTGCACTATTGTCGATGAAAATATGTTCCCTCAATGGTCATGTGGTATAAATAATGATTTTAGACACGATTTACGTAAGAAATAATATCCAAATTTGCCAGTTGACATTCAAGGGTAGCCTAATGACAATAATGATATTTCAATAGTTTTGAGAATATGAAGGATTGAACAGATTTAACAGTAGCCAGATTTCCCTTGAGTGTGATTAACACATAGATCTGCAGCTGAAGACTTTTACAGGCCAGTAACAAGGCAGCATTAGTGCCATTGGAAGCATCACAATGAATTCTAAAAGAAAAGCAGAAGAGTGAATTATGACATTACCTGTGCCTGCATGGGTCACCGTATCTGGGTTGGCCATGTTGCATTAGGGAATGCTGGAATCCCTACAAGGAACAAACCCATAATTCTTTACGTATGTATGGGGTAGTGGTCTGTAGGAACAGTATATAATATACTTTCACTCAATATTTCCCCCAGTTTTTATCTAATTGTATCTTCCATACACTGAATACTATACTTACTTAAGTTTAAGAAATAAGTTGTAGTTATTGGAAATTATCACTGAGACAACTCACAGGACTATATATGCTTTTAAAATTAAGATTTCTAGCTACTGAAGAAGTTCATGAAAACATAGCTAATGTTTTTCTCCTTGCACATATAATACATGTACCCTTTGAACATTCACATTATCATAAAAGGCTTATTACAAGTTAGTATATTAAATTAGTTTTAATGTAAATGTATTAACTGTATAAGCCATTTATTATGAAAACCCATAGCAAGATATTTGAGGAACTTTAACATTTTCTGCCTTTCAAATGCATCTATTTCCTTTCCCTAAATTTGCTACCAGGGATTAATCTTGCATTTTAAAACTACTTATTATTTTTAAAATTTTAATTAATATACATGAACGATTTAAGAATGGGTGTAAGCGAAAGCAGTTCTCTTTTACGCCCAGTTATCAACGCATATGCTGTGTTGTTAATGCATATGTGGAGAATATTTGAAATATTCAATTGTCTGTTTATATATGTATAAGTACTGTCAGAATTCCCAAATGCACATTACAGGTAACTCACTGTGATATGCTAGCTGGCAGAACTATTGCTGCTACACCTGGCTGAGGTGTGAATCTTAGCAATCCTCACTCAATTTTAGCGTCTTAGATAGGATGAATGGCATGTCATATGTCACGCCACTGTAGACAGGAGGATTCACAAAATAAGGAAAGAAGTAAATGTGAGAAAATAGGGAAATAAATGGAGAACAAAAAAATAACTTTCCAATTTCTCAATCATATTTTAATTTTGACATTCTCCTCGTCCACAGCTTTGTCTAGTTAATTCACTGATTCCTTAGGAGAAAGGTGTGAAAACTTTCTGTAACAAGAACAAAAGAATCGTGATGGGCATTTATAGACAAAAATAGCAGCATCACACAAAAACCCTGGTCAAGTCAGTGTGACCACCTAATGCATTTCCAAGCCAGGATGCATTGGCAAGACAAACCGGAACTTTCAAGATTCTGTGAGGACAAAAAGCAAAGCTGTTGACCTGAGCCACCCTGTTTGCTATTGCTTTTGTTCTGGCATAGGATTTCCTGTAGCCTAGGCTGACCCAGAGCTCCTGATCTTCTTGTCTCCTCCGCTCAAGTGCTTACAGTCCACATTTGTGCCACCACACCTGACTCTGAGCCAGTCATGAGGTGTGGCCCATTATGTCAGCTCAAGTCCTAGGCACTTTCAGTAAACTGTCACCTGAGGCACTTTGATAATCTGATGCAGATAAATGTGCATGAAACTTTTGTGTGTGATCAGGAGAACTGCCTGATGATGGATTTCCAGAGGTTGAATTTCGCCTTGACAGATTAGGAACACATTGAGAACATCACTGTATCTCTGACATATGTTTTCTAAATGAGACTACAAGTTCTATGCCTGGTGCATTTAAAGTTTTGCCTGCAACAGACCTAGGTCCCATGTTCTACTAACCTTTGACAGGATTAAGAAATCATCTGAAAGCAGTGATTTGGAGGAAATAAATCCATTAATGGGCAGAGAAATCTTAGAGTGAGATGATAAGAAAGTGAGTCTGCTATGTCAAAATGTGAGCAGAAGAAAATCATTCACTGATAGAGTGTGAACAGAGTTTTGTAAAGATTAGGATAGTTCTGTTAGAGACTGATTAGTTTACAAAAGTCAAATCAAGCTGCAGCACAGCAAAGCTAAATGTATATGGATTTAAAAACAATATGATATAAACCTACTTGTGTGTCTCTGTGCTTAATTTTCGTCATCGATAACACATCTGTGCGTTTTTTTTTAATCTAGTTGAAATGGTACATGCCTTATAGGTTACCACAATAATTATATATTTATGCCATTCTTCCATGCGCACAGAGATATATTTTATGCTGTACCAAGCTCACCAGACCATAATATTATGATTGCTATTGTTGTGATATGATACTTTTTCTCGAACAAATAACAGGGTTTCTAAAAGGTGGAATAATAATTACTAACATTTGCCATGTCCTTCTGTTTTTGCCAAATCTTTTCTCAAAGCTCTATAGCTATTAACTCTGCAAATTCTATTCAGTGCACCTGTGACCACAAACTGGTTATTTAAGGAATCAATAAATGCCTTTGGTCATAAAGATGCCTGTGTAAGCACTAATGGATGAAAACAAATGTAACTTTTTTTTTTAAATAGCCATAATGTGGGACTTCTGTCGGTGCAGCAACAACAGGCTGTAAGAATACCATACTGTTCTTGGTAGGAAAGTGCTCTGCAGAGAACAAACCACTTCTAATAAGCAAACATAAAATATGACTCCTAATTCTGCTCTGTGTTTTCTAGTTGTGTATTCCTGACCCCATTGTTACTCTCCCTTGCATGCATGCTTGTACACAGGGCTTACACCTAAAACAAGTGTTTTCTTCATGTAAAAAACATTGCTTTAATCCCAATGCTATATTCAAAGCCTGGGAGTTTAGAGAATATGTAAACAATGTTTCCTATTCAGTAAGATTTCTTACAGGATCAAATGTAGTAAAATGAGGTAGTCATTAGCCTTTGTCATACTTCCAATCTAAAGTAAGGAAATTACATAAATAAATTACTATAACTTTAAAATTTTAGCTTCCTGCATGTCAGTAGAATAATAAGTGTTATTTCCAGGATGACTCATTTTGTCAATGTTTTCAGACCACAAAAAGACTGGTTTGTAAACTATCTCACTGTGATGGCAAATACAAATGATTTTGCCAACAGCCACTAGTGGGAAGTTGTATTAATAATGAAACTCCAAATAATTATTTTCTGTCTGTGATGAAATATGTGTATACGTTATATATGCATATGTATATATAAATTAATATTGGCTTGAGTTGAACATACAGATGCCTTTTGAGTTTTCTTCCATAGCAAAACCCACAGCACACATACTCCAGAAAGCTCTTTGTATAGATTGTATTTTGAAACAATTACTTGAGATTTTATTAACATCAGATTTTGTTCAGTTTTGACTTAGTGGCTCTGCCTTGTTGCTGTCTCTTAGATGGCTCTGTGAGGCTACATTATTAAAATGCTTCTTTAACTTCCTTATCTTACTGGGTGGTGCTATGAAAGGCAGTAGTAAATGCTATTAAGCAGGGAATGTCTCATAAAAGCAAATCACTAACTTCTCATGGCTCCTTCTGCACTTTGCGCTCCAATGCTCCTTAGATATTTAAATACAGTGATCCACAAGAGGCTGTGGATTCCAAGGGAAAAGATCAATTGTTTTTGTAGTAGGTTTTATGAGACAGCTAGTTTCACTCAATTTGTTTTTATATGTAGCTCTAAATAGAGTGGGAATTATATTGAAAGAGAAGAACACAGCTACCAACAAAATCCTTAAATTCTAATATCTAAAAATCTCATGCAAACCTACTAAGAAGAGTTAATATATTTCAAGACAAAAAATTAAAAATTTTTGTAGTAATCTATAATACTTATAAAGCTATTAGATAGTACTGAATACCTTTGGCACTACAAATAAATATCAACAAACAACTGTCAAAAATAGCGATTTAAGCTTTACAAACATTGAGCTAGGGGAGTTAGTGAAATGGCTACTTGGATAAGGGAGCCTGTCACCAAGCCTGAGGTACTAAGTTCAATTCCTGGGAGGCTTAGTTCTAAGAACTTTACTTCTGTGTTTTCTTTTGACATACACTCATGTACCATGGCACACACACACACACACACACACACACCACACTACATACACAAACACACACATGAAAATAAATTTACAAATTCAAATGTTTATTCAGATAATTCATTAAAATATAATTTTAAAAATTTTGAAAATAAATTTGAATTCAATATTCTGGATTCATTTATCTTAGCTGGCAGAGTTGAGAGTGTCCTTTCTATTAGATTGTATTTTTCTAAAGACAGAGGATCTTTAAACCTCTCATGCAGAGATGAAACATGTGAAAATAATTAGTCTCAATTGTGGAAACAGAATGTTTACAAGCTTGGTATACCTCATGCCTTGAAATTAAACACTTAACATTTCCAATGGTAATAATCCCTTTCATTAATTAATGTTTTGCTATTGACATGCTATAATCTTTACAAAGTTTATCATATCACAATTACACACACACATGTGCGCACATATATACATACACATACATATACACCAATCATTTAATAACCAAACAAATACTTATTATATTGATTCTTACTATATTTGCTTCTTTAAACCAACTTCTAATGACTTAGGGTTTATTTTCTATCTGAAAGCTCTTTTTGTGCTTATTGTTATTGCCATTTCGAAAAGGAGGACTCAAACCCTCAGGGATTAATTCTCTCAGAGTGAAAACAAATATTTGACTGCACATATTAAAATTGTGCTGTATTTCTTAAGAAAGTGAAGACAATGAGGGAACAAGGACCTATAAGCATAGTTGAACCCAGGGTTTATCTAGGAGCTTGTAGGAATGTCATAGGCTAGTAAAAGTTGACACAAAGAACTAAAGTCTAGAACAAACATTCACAGAAGGAACTATATAACCTAGAAATATGTCTTCAATTTCTCTAGTTTTCTTTTCATTATCTCTAGAGCAATAGGTTCTAGATAATATAGTAAGTGCTCTGCCTTGTTTCATTTTAGCACCTTAATGGAAGTGACACAAGAAACATGCTCTAAAAGACAAAAGTTTCTTTTGAATATTTTCTTTTTCTTTGCATTTGCATTCGTAGTGATAAGACAGTATTATGGTAGCTCAGTAACCAACTGAGTTTCCCTAGAAAGGGAAACAGGAACTATTTCTGACATGAACTCAATGGCTGGCTCCTTTACCTCCCCTCCAGCACCACCACCACCACCACCACCCCCGACGGGTGCTAGGCCACAGAGAAGGACATGGCACCCAGTCCTGATGAGACCTGATAAGCTAGGATCAGATAGAAGGGGAGGAGGTCCTCCCCTAGTAGTGGACTTGGAAAGGGGCAATGAGGACATAAAGGAGGAGGGTGGGATCGGGAGGGAGTGAGGGAGGGGGCTACAGCTGGGATACAAAGTAAATAACCTGTGATTAATATAAAAAATTAACAATAAAAAAGACAAAAAAAACCCCAATATCAGATATGCTTGCTTTTCATTCCACAACATTGCTTCACTTCACCCATTTTTGATGAAAGATCATTTTTGGAGCAGTTAGCTTGCTACAGTCCCAAGAGAAGCTTACTTAACATAGCAAAGAAATGTAATGGACTGGATCAAGCATACCATTTGGTGGTACATTTGCATAACAAATGTTCTATGTACTTTTGTCCTTTTGGTATGTATGGACCTGTGTAATTTGTATAGCAAAAAGAATTTCAACATTCATGTAGTGAGAAAAAGAAAAATCAAGACATTGCTTACTGAGGACCTCTTGAGATTTAGGATTATAATAACCTGAGTAGAGAGAAATCTTACTCTAACAATGTCTCTACTCTGGCAAGGGATCATCTCCAAGCCTTAGGCCTGTGTGAACCAGCTGGAAAACAGACATGCCCTTAAACCCTGTGCCTGGGATATGCTATCATAACCTCTCTGGCTGGAATTTAGTACACACCTTTAATTCCAAACAATGACATCTAATTAAGGTTCAGACAAACTGACAAATCAGGGAAAGATTTGATAGAATGAAGATGCTATACTCAACTCTCAGAAAAGACAGGAAAGAGAAGCTACTTAAGGGCACTACTGGAAGAAAGAGAGAGGGGTATAATTTGGGAGTACAATACATTTAGGTGAAGTTCAGTTGAGTTTCTTTTTTTCTTAAACTTACCACAAGTTCATCTACTATACTATCAAAGAAGTAGCATGTGAAAAAGATCTGATTTTTTTGAGTTGATTTTGTATCCAACCACTTTGCTGAAGGTGTTTATCAGTTGAAGGAGTTCTCTGGTTGAATTTTTGGGGTCGCTCATATATACTATCATATCATCTGCTAATAGGGATACTTTGACCTCTTCCTTTCTGATTTGTTTCCCCTTGATCTCCTTTAGTTGTCTTATTGCTCTAGCTAGGACGTAAAGTACTATGTTGAAGAGATATGGAGACAGTGGGCAGCCTTGCCTTGTCCCTGATTTCAGTGGGATTGATTTAAGTTTCTCTCCATTGAGTTTGATGTTGGCTATAGGCTTGCTGTATATTGTCTTTACTATGTTTAGGTATATGCCTTGTATCCCTGATCTCTCGAAGACTTTAAACAGGAATGGATGTTGGACTTTGATGATGATGTGGTTTTTCTCCTTCAGTTTGTTTATATGGTAGATCACATTGATGGATTTCCATATATTGAACCAACCCTGCATATCTGGGATGAAGCCTACTTGGTCATGGTGGATGATATCTTTTATGTGTTCTTGGATTCAGTTTGCAAGTATTTTATTGAGTATTTTTGCATCAATGTTCATAAGAGAGATAGGTCTGAAGTTCTCTTTTTCTGTCGGGTCTTTGTGTGGTTTAGGCATCAAGGTGATTTTGGCTTCATAGAATGAGTTTGGTAATGTTCCTACTGTTGATGTTTTGTGGAATAATTTAGAGAGAATTGAAGTTAGCACTTCTTTGAAGGTCTGGTAGAATTCTGCACTGAATCCATCTGGCCCAGGGTTTTTTGGAAGGGAGACTATTGATGACTGCTTCTATTTCCTTGGGGAATATAGGTAGATTCAATTTTTCTACCTGATCTTGACTTAATTTAGGTATATGGAATATATCAAGAAAATTGTCCATTTCATTTAGATTTTCAAATTTTGTGGCATATAGGCTTTGGTAGTAAGACCTAATGATTGTTTGGATTTCCTCAGTGTCTGTTGTTATGTCCCCTTTTTCATTTTTGATTTTGCTGATTTGGATAGTTTCTCTCTTTTTGTTAGTTTGGCTAGGGGCTTGTCTATCTTGGTGATTTTCTCAAAGAACCAGCTCTTGGTTTCATTGATTCTTTGAATTGTTTTATTTGTTTCTAATTGATTTATTTCACCCCTGAGTTTGATTATTTCCAGCCGTCTGCTCCTCTTGGGTGTATCTGCTTCTTTTTTTTCTAGGGCTTTCAGTTGGGCCACTAAGTTGCTTATATGAGATGTTTCAAATTTCTTCTTGAAGGCACTTAGTGCTATGAACTTTCCTCTTAACACTGCCTTCATTGTGTCCCATAAGTTTGGGTATGTTGTGTTTTCATTTTCATTGAATTCTAAGAAGTCTTTAATTTCTTTCTTTATTTCTTCCCTAACCAAGCTGTCATTGGGTAGCAAGTTGTTCAGTTTCCATGTATGTGCAGGCTTTTTGCTGTTTCTGTTGTTGTTGAGGTCCAGTTTTAGACCGTGATGGTCATATAGGATACAAGGGATTATTTCAATCTTCTTGTATCTGCTGAGGTTTACTTTGTGACCAACTCTATGGCCTATTTTGGAGAAGGTTCCGTGTGGTGCTGAAAAGAAGGTATACTCTATTG
>JAQQSO010007218.1:0-10776 GCA_028658305.1 Pachyuromys duprasi | reverse complement strand
GTTTTAGGTCCCAGAGTTCAGTCTCCTGGTCGCTGCGTTGTTTCTGCTCTCCTACTCCTCAGACACAGTGTTCTCTCGTGGCAGCCATCTTGGATCCGGACCTTAGTCTTGGTTGAATTTAATTTCTTTACAGCCTTATTCCAGTCCCCTCCTTCATGTTCTCCCAGTCCTGCCCTCATGCACCCCCATTCTTCCCTTTCCTTGTTCTCAAAAACATTGTTCTCAAGCTAACCCAAAGGGTATCAGCCCACCACTGCACCTCAAGTCCTACAAGGACTAACTGTACCCTCTGCCACTGGAGCCTGACAAGGCGGCCTAGCTAAGGGAAATGGATCCAGTGGCAGTCAACAGACTCAGAGACAGCCCTTACATCCATTGTTAGGGAACTCACATGTTGACCAAGCTACACATCTGCTATATATGCTCTGGTGGAGGGGGGTTGTGTTAGGTCAATTCCATGCATGTTCTTCAGTTGGTTGCTCAATATCTGTGAACCTGAACCCCCGTGGGCCTGGGATAGTTGACTCTGTAGGTCACAAATCTCCCCAAGCTCAGCCTAATGTTTGGCTGTCAGTCTGTGCATTGATTCCTATCAGCTGCTAGATGAAACCTTTCAGAATGCAATTCTAGGTTCCTATCCGCAATTTTAGCAGAACATCATTAATAGTGACTGGGGTTGGTTCTTTTCCATGGTGTGGATCTCAAGTTGGGCCAGTCATTGGTTTACCATCCCCTCAATCTCTGTTCCAACTTTAACTCTATACTTTCTCTAGGAAAAAAAAAATTGGGGATGTTTTATGGGAGGTGTCTCCCTCCCTTGACTGGAAGAGTCACCTGGCTACTGGAGGTGGCCAATTCAGTCTCCTTAACTCCCCTACTAAAAGTCTCAGTTTTAAGGTCACCCCATAGACTCCCAGGAGCCTCCTCTATACCATAGATACCTACATCAATTTCTGTCTCCTCCCCATCCTTCCCCATACCCAACCCCTGTTCTCTACACACCTGAACCCCTCCCCAGTTACCCTCCCTACTCTGTCTCCCACACAGTTGCTGCCTTCATTCTACTTCAGATGTCTATCTTATTTTCTGTTCTGAGTGTGATTCAATATCTTCCCTTGGGTCCTCCTTGTTTTCTTTGGGTCTATGGATTATAGCATTTTGTACATTATCTCTGCTCTCCTCTTGTAAGTGATTACATACCATGAGTGTCTTTCTGGTTCTGGGTTACCTCACTCTTTTCTAGTTTCATTCATTTGCTTGCAAATTACATGATTTGTTTGATTTTAATAGCTGAGTAACATTCTATTTCATAAATTACCACGTTTATTGATTCTTCAGTTGTGGGACTTCTTGGTTGTTTCCAGTTTTCGGCTATTACAAGTAAAGCTACTATGAACATAGTTGAAAAGTGTCCTTGTGGTATGGTGTAGCATCTTTTGGATATATGGACAAGAGTAGTTTACCTGCATGTTGAGATATAACTATTCCCAGTTTGCTCAGTGGTTGTACAGTTTTGCACTCCCAGCAGCAATGGAGGCATTTTGGTGTTCTGAGACCCAACTGCATTGACATATTCCTTATTGCTGCCTTGAACAAGTACAAAAGAAAAAAACACTGGTGAATGAATGGGAGAATCACACTGCAACTAGGCTAATCAGTGAGCTAGCCCGAAGGCTTCTGTTATTGGTAAAAAAAATTCAGTTCTAGAGGCCTCACATATCATAGTCTGTTCTCACAAGAAGCCTTTTACATAACTCCTCCCATTTGTAATACTTTAGGGTTCCATATATGAAGGAGAGTGGCCACATGAAAAATGCACAAATTTCAGGGTTAGTGAATATAAACACACATGGTGTCACTTCCCTGTGGTATTTGATTTACCTTATTTTTGGCAAGTTAACATCCAATGACCAAATCCCATTAAGTCATATAACCCAGGAGAATGAAGTATATAAAGGAGATGATAGTAACAAAATCATGAAATTTAAGAAGTGAACATCACTCTGTCGGTCTCCATGTGGTTTTTCTATCTTCCCCTTCTTCCATAAGATTCCCTGCATTCTGTCCAAAGTTTGATTAAGAACCGAAGCATTTTCATTGACACCATGCTAGGTAGAATCTTTCAGAGGTCCTCTGTGATAGGCTACTGCCCTTTACCATGTCTTCTCCCACTTCCAATGTCTATCTTGTTTGCCCTTCAGAATGCCTTTCTTTGTTGGTTAGCATCTTTAGAACTATAGATTTTAGTACTTTTATTCTATATTATATGGCTAATGCCCACTTACACATGAGTATATGCCATATGTGTCTTTTTGCTTCTGGGTTTTCTCACTCAGGGTGATCTCTAGTTCCATCCATTTGCCTGCAAATGTCATGATTTCCTTATTTTTAATTGCTTAGTACTATTCCATTGTGTAAGTGTACCACAATTTCTGTATCCATTCCTTAGATGAGGGACATCTAGGTTGTTTCCCGATCCCAGCTATTACGAATACAGCTGCTACAAACATGGTTGAATTAATGTTTTTGTTGTATACTTGAGCATCTTTTGGATATATTCCTAGGAGTAGTATAGTTAGATCTTGAGGTAGCACTATTCCTAATTTTCTGACAAACAGAGCCAAAAAATCTGGACCCAGAGGTCTCTGCAGAGAGCAATGCTCCAACCAAGGGCCATGCTTGGAGAGGAGATAGACCCCATGTTCAGGTGTAGCCCATAGACAGCTCAGACTCCAAGTGGATTCCTTTCTAAGGAGAGCAAGGGCAGTCTCTGACATGAACTCAGTAGCCAACTCTTTGAACACCTCTCCTGGCAGGGAGGGGTGAAACCTTGTCAGGCCACAAAGGAAGCTGACATTGCCAGTCCTGATAAGGCCTGATAGGCTAGGGTCAGATAACAGCAAAGGAGAAGAGTTATAGTGGGGAGAAGAGAGAAGGAGAGTGGTTCTGAAAGGAGATGAGGGAGGGCCTACAACTAGCATACAAAGTGAATAAATTGTAATAAATAATCAATAAAATTAAAAATAAAGAAGTAGACATGAAAATAACATCATCCATCCTTTCTTTCTCACCATCTTTATAACAAAACTAGAGCAGGGGTTTCTCAGACATGCTGCTCTTTGAGAGAACCTGGGAAGGTTACCTTCTCAGGCTCTGTCCAAGCCACACTTACAACAACTAAATAATCTTATGTAACGCTTTTGTTGGCTTATAAAATTATTTTGTGTCCTAATATGCAATCAAAATTTGAAATATCACACATATTCAAACCCTACCATAATCCCCAAAATATTGACCTGCAGAGAAATAAGCTACCATCTACCACAACAAATGTTAAGGATGAGACAAGAAGAAACAGGAATCCTTTGAGCCTATGGATGTGAACTTCTCCTCCCCTTTGCTATTAGAGATTGGCCATCTCTACCCTATTGTTAGAGTGAGTTACTTGTTCCTATCAGATAGTTTCTTCAGGATTATTGATTTAAAATAGAGATACCATCCACTTCACATCTATACAGTCCATATTTGTAGAGATATTGGAATTGTGTTCTGGCAAAGGGGAGATATCCTAAAGTGTGTACTTCCTCATCATCCCTTTCAATCCCCACTCACTACCTCTTTTACCAATTTTTTCCCCTGGGCTAATTATGCTCATTTTTCTTTTCTTCTCAAATCGGTCTCTTATTTCAACATGCATCTTACAATTAGGTCTAACATTGATGCTATATTTCTTTTTTGTTGTTGCTGTTTTCTTTTCCTATTGAAAGGAACCTAACCCTTTGAACACTCTTACACATAACCACCTACAATTCCTAAAACAATTCCTGCCTTTTCGATCATTTGGGACTAGGTTCATTCTTTATTTAATGTTGCAGAGATTATGGTAAAGAGAACATGAATGGATAGGCTACTTCCTTCAAGGATACATTCCCTTGGGCCCACCTCAAATCTCATTGTATTAATTTGAATAGTTGTTATTATGGTGTGGATCACATTTTGTTCTTCACTATGGCTATTATCTATGAAGCATTTGTTATTCCAATATTCTGCCTCTCTTTCTAAGGAATTCACACAGATACACACATGCCATTCAAAATCACCACATTTTAACTTCTGTTGATCTTTTAATTTAGTCACTGTCACCCTTTTTCATTAATATAGTTGTTGTCCATATTCTGTAAGCAAGTAAAGTTCTAGATTTTATTTTTTTTGGAAAACCTTCTTTAGTCAAGCTGAAGATAGAATTCCTTCATGCAGGCTAGCATTCAGGGAGCAAGATGGTGCTGTGTCCTCCTGTATGCCAAAAACAAAAGGGCCGAGAAAGAACATAGGGAAACAACATCCTTCGCAATAGCCACTAATAACATAGAGTACCTTGCTGTGACTCTAACCAAGCAAGTGAAAGACCTATTTGAAAAAAACAAAAAACAAAACAAAAAAAAAAAAACAAAAAAAACTTCAAGTCTCTGAAGAAAGAAATTGAAGAAGATATCAGAGAAGGAAAGATCTCCCATGCTCATGGATGTGTAGGATTAACATAGAAAAAATGGTTATCCTGCCAAAAGCAATCTACAGATTCACTGCAATTCCCATCAAAATATCAACACAATTCTCTACAGAAATTGAAAGAAAAATTCTCAACTTCATATGGAAAAACAAACAAACAAAAACAGAATTTCAAAAAATATACTGTACAACAACAGATTGTCTGGAGGTATCAGTATCCCTGATCTCAAACTGTACTACAGAGCAATAATAATAAAAACTGCATGGTATTGGCATAGAAACAGAATTGTGGATCAACGGAATGGAATAGAAAACCCAGAAACAAACCCACACACTTATGGGTATTTGATTTTTGACAAAGAAGCCAAAACCATTCAATGGAAAAAAGACAGCATCTTCAATAAGTGGTGCTGGTCCAACTGGATGTCTACATGCAGAAAAATGAAAATAGATCCATATTCATCACCCTGCACAAAACTAAAGTCCAAGTGGATTAAAGACCTCAACATAAAACCAGACACACTAAACCGGTTAGCATTAAAAGTAGGGAAGACAATAGAACTCATTGGCACAGGAAACAGCTTCCTGAAAAGTACACCAACAACACAGGCTTTAAGATCAACAATCAATAAATGAGACCTCATAAACCTGAAAAGCTTCTGTAAAGCCAAAGACACTGTTGTCTGAACAAATCAAGAGCCTGCAGACTGGGAAAGGATCTTCACCAACGCCATGTCTGACAGAGGGCTAATATCCAGAATATATAAAAAAACTAAGGAAGTTAAAAAAAATCAAGTAATCCAATTAAAAAATAGGGTATAGAACTAAACAGAGAATTCTCTGTAGAGGACTATAGAATGGCAGAGAAACACTTAAGGAAATGCTCAGTATCCTTAGCCATCAGGGAGATGCAAATCAAAATGACCCTGATATTTCACCTTACACCCATCAGAATGGCTAAGATAAAAAACTCAAGTGACAACACATGCTGGAGAGTTTGTGGAGAAAGGGGAACCCTCCTCCACTGCTGATGGGAATGTAAACTTGTACAACCACTCTGGAAATCAATCTTGTGCTTTTTCAGACAATTAGGAAGAGTGTTTCCTCAAGATCTAGCTATACTACTCCTAGGCATATATAAAAAAATATGCTCAAGTACACAAGGACATTTGTTCAACCATGTTCAAAGCAACTTTATTCATAATAGCCAGAACCTAAAAATAACCGAAATGTCCCTCAACATAGGAATGGGTACAGATATTGGTATATTTACACGATCAAATACCATTTAGCAATTAAAAACAAGGAAATCATGAATTTTGCAGGCAAATGTTGGGATCTAGAAAAGATCTTGAGTGAGGTATCCCAGAAGCAGAAAGACACATATGGTATGTAATCACTCATAAGTGGATACAAGACCTATAAGATAGGATAAACATACTAAAATCTGTATACCTAAAAAAGCTTAATAAGAAGAAGGACCTGGCTTCACAGGATTAATCCTCACTTAGGAAGACAAAGGGGAAGGACAATGGTTGAAGGAGAAAACAAGAAACAGGACAGGAGCCTACCATTGAGGGCCTCTGAAAGACTCTACCTAGCAGTATATCAAAGCAGATGCTGAGACTCATAAACAAACTTTGGGCACAGTGTAGGGAATTTATGAAAGAACAGGGAGTTAGTAAGACCTGGAGAAGACAGGAGCTCCACAAGGAGAGCAACAGGACCAAAATATCTGGGCACAGTTGTCTTTTCTGAGACTGATACTTCAACCAAGGTATATTCATGGATATAACCCAGAACCCCTGTACAAGTGTAGCCCATAGCAGCTCAGTATACATGTTGGTTCTCTCGTAAGGAAAGGAGGGGCTGTCTCTGACATGAACTCAGTAGTTGGCTCTTTGAACATCCCCCCTGAGGGAAGAGCAGCCTTGCCTGGACACAGAGGAGGATACTACATCCAGTCCTGATGAGACCTGATAGGCTAGGGTCAGATGGAAGGGAAGGTTAATCTCTCCTATCAGTGGACTGGAGAGGGACATGGGAGGAGATGAGGAAAGGAGGATGGGATTGGGAGGGAATGAGGGAAGGTGTTAGAGCTGGAATGCAAAGCAAATAAAGTGTAATTAATATAAAATACAAATTTATTTTAGAAAGAATGCGCTTTGCAGGCTCCTAGAGGAGAAAAGTCATTAATGATTTTACTCAGTTACAAACCTCGTGATTTATAATAATGGATTGGGCTGGAAAGATGTACGCATATGGTACAATAATGGCTTGGCTCTTATGAGGGCAACATCAGATTTCTGCTTTGAATCTAGGCCTACTCCACAGAAGGGCATTCATCCCTTGCCATAAATCTGATGAAATTCTATGAATGGAAAGATAACAGGCAATAGAAGATCAATCACTATTATCATTTTGCTAAAAGGACATGTGTAGCTCCCTTCTGAACACTAATGTTTATATCCATGCATTAATGTTGTTTCTAGAAATTTCAGTGAAACTTCTTTTTGTGGCAGGTGACCAATGCGGAGACTCAGAATTGAGTCAATGTCAGAGAACAGATGAAAATTAGTCTACATGGAACATACATATTATCTCCCCCAAGACTCGGGGACCGTCTCAGGAAAAAGATTGGAAAGAATGGAGAGAAAGAAGATGGGCAGGTATGTGTAAAAATAAGGCTTCTGGACATGATATGTCAGTTGCATTTCTGAACTGACAGCAAATGTGGATACCTACACATGATGTGTAAAAGACTGGGCCCATCAACATTTCCTATAAAGGGGAAACTCGCAGTTACCTGTGGAACTATTGAGAGTTAAGGGTAGCTGAGATAACGTGTGTCAATTTCTTCAGTGGTGTAGTCAATGATAAGTTTCCCATAAGTAACCACCCCTCCGTTCTCAGACATTCAACCCTAATTAAACTGAGTTGGTCATACATAAAAAGGATATGGAGATAGATATGAAAAATTCTCTTTGAGAAGACTTTCCTAAGAGTCACATGACTGAAAATGACTAAAACTCTTTATACACATGTATGAAAATATTCAAAAGAGAGCCTTCTCTGAACTTCATAGCTGCTCTTGATATCTGTCATATCTACAGATATGTCACAAAGCCATCACTTCAACAGGTGGACACTCACATATTCTCAACAAGCAAATATTTTCCCATGCTTTTCCAATGGTAAAACACTCCAGCTTCAAGGGGAATTCCTTTTGCTTCTTATCTCTTCACTGTCTTCCAATATAATTCTGAAAAATAACAGACTTATCAGAGATACATAGATTGCAAATTAACTTTGTGCTAGATTTTAGCTTAGTTGCTTTCCATAACTGACTAAGTTAGTCTTTCAAAACTGAGAAAATGTTACTATTACACTTATTTTGCAGAGGCATCTACATACACACAGACATCAACTAAGTTGAGTTTATATAGCTAGTCCAACGTTAGGAATATTCACACATGGCACCTCTACCTACAGAGTCTGTAGTACTAACCAATCTTGAAGGGTAATATGTCCATGCTACGCTTTGATGAGGAAGTGAATGAGTGATGATGTGAATCTATAGTGCAGGTCATAGCTCAGTAGCCTTCTATACATGCTCAGTGTGTGATGTTGAGTAGCTCATCTCCCATGTTTACACCATATGCCCTACACAAGTGTCGACTTGTATACTGTTTTACACTAGTACAAATACAGATCTACCTAAGTATTTCTCTTCAGCCTACAGGTGCTACCACATACAGAGACATTTCAGATTCATGGGAAAGATTTTTCTAATATGCAGTGGCATTTCTGACAGGAGTGAGACTTGCCTTCAGCAGGAGGAAAGCAAGGGTGATAAATACTGAGCCATTCCTCAGGCCATTCCTGTCAAAATGCAAAAACGGTTTCATTATCAAATACTGGATCAAATATTTTCAATGTCCTTTCAAGATTTCTAATGCTGCAATATAAATATAAGGCTTTTGGCTGAGATGGAATTCTCTGCGAAAGGTTTTAACCTTTATCACTTACTAAAATTTTAGCTCAGCACTACTCATCAATTAACTTGTACGTAAAACAGAGGGTTATGTGTTTAAAATTAATATGGATTAGATATTATTTTCTATAAAGTTTGGACCAGTCAACTTAGAGAGCCACACAGCTGTTCAATAATGCAAATGATGCCTATTTAAATTAGTGTACTGCAGGCTTTTCCCCCCACAAGAACAACATTATCTTTAAGTGAAACCCATTTCCAATTCTGGACTGGTTAATTATTAGCTAAGTAAACATGAGTATAGTTTTACCTTTCTGAACTCCTATTTTCTCAAATGGGGAATAAGGACAATGAGGTCTGCTTTAAAGAATGCTATAAGCATTAGAGTGACTCTATTTAGAAGGGTTCTCACACATTGGTAGCTTAATAATGGTGCTCACATTCATTTTTATTATTCTTTTCATCATGTGGAAGATATTTATTGATTCCTCCCACTGTGCTAAAAGAGGAAATGCAATTTTGGATCCCGGCCTTGGAAGATAATTAAGTTTTGGTCTGGTGGATAAGTGAGCAACTTTATGGCCACAGAATGCAATAGTCCTTAATGTATGTTTTTGGAGTTTCTGCAAATATTTATTGAGTTGTTTTTTCAGGTCGTATAGACAGAATGAAGGTGGTCTCCATTCAGTCATTGCTCTTAAGAATGTTGTTTTCAGTCTCTGTAAGGGGTGTTGGCCATGTGCTTGTATTTAAAAACTTGTATTTATATTTTTTAACATAAGTTGAGAATAGCATCCCTAGCGACCTGTGGAAGAGACTCAGTCCTAATATTTACACAAAGAAGCCATAAATCACCGAGGTTTATTTAATACAGAAATTGTGCCTTATTTAATGGTGTACACACACACAAACAAACACAATTGTGCACATTTTTAGCTTCCTTTAAAATTCAATAGCATGAATATAATGGTCACATTACTCATTATCTTCTCATTATTAAATTTGGTCCATAAAGCTTTTTAGTCTATTACTTGAAAAATGATTTAGCAGTGAAAACTGTTTGGAATGTAAAACTTTTCTGGTTCTCTAAAACACATTTGACTCAGTGCCCTAGAAAAGTGTTTACCTCGTTGGGCATGATTTTATCGTTACATGCAGTGGGAAATACTTCCATAATTCTGCTATATATCTACTAAACACTGTCCTGAGCACATGACTTGAACAATTTTGTTTCCCATCATGATAAAGTGAGACATTAATTTAATTATTGTTTAAATCTGTGACTAGAACAATTTTTTTCAGTTTCAGAATATCAGGGGATATTAAAGCAATGTGAAGTGAGTGAGGTATACACTTAGTTCTCTCGAGTTTATCATAATGTTCCACTGAACTTTGAACACTTGTGAGACTATTCTCACTTATATTATCCAGGTAAGACAGCTTATATCCTGCACATGAAAGCACTCCATTATATTGCATGATATTAACATGCATATTGAAACAGAAAATAAAGGGTGGCTTTCATCTCAGAATGCTTACACTTATCTTAAAAAATGCTTACATTTATCTTAAAAGTAAGTTGTAATTCACTCTGTGTAATAAACACACATTAGAAGTGAAAGAAAGGAGGGACAGTTAATCTCTGATTAGCAAAATACTTCCTAATCCGTTTTTACAAAACATTTTTTTTATTCTTTTATAGACTAAATTCATAGTCCCTTCTCCTCTACTCCCAATCTATCTCCCCAACTCCTGTGTCACCAAGATGCATTCCTCCTCTATTTCCCTTCAAAAACAAAACAAAACCAAACAAAAACAAAAAAGTAGGTCTCTCATATTCTACAGAACATAGCCTAACAAGTTACAAGACTGGATGAGGTAACCAAGTAGGAAGAAAAGAGTCCCAAGAGAAAGCAAAAGAGTCAGAGACTTCTCCTCCCACTTCCACTGTTGGGAGTCCCACAGTAGACTACAACATCAAGCTACACAATTATACAGTAGGTACAGAGAACCTTGCTAATACCCAAACAAGGTCTGTGTTTGTTGCTTCTGTCTCTGGGGGCCCCTATTAGGCCCAGTAGGTTGATTGTGTGGGCTTTGTTCTCATGGTGTCCTCTACCCATCTGGCTCCTACAGTCCTTCCTCCTCATCTTTTGCTGGGTTTCCCTGAGCCTCCTAGTGTTTTGCTGTGGGTCTCTGCATTTGCTTCTGTCACTTTCTGGATAATGTTCCTATAATGACAATTTGTCTAGTTACCCATCTATGAGTACAGCAAA
>JAQQSO010007217.1:0-10776 GCA_028658305.1 Pachyuromys duprasi | reverse complement strand
GCTATAGGCTTGCTGTATATTGCCTTTACTATGTTTAGGTATGTGTCTTGTATCCCTAGTCTCTCCAAGACTTTAATCATGAATGGGTGTTGGATTTTGTCAAATGCTTTTTCGGCATCTAGGGAGATGATCATGTAGTTTTTCTCCTTCAGTTTGTTTATATGGTGGATCACATTGATGGATTTGCATATATTCAACCACCCTTGCATGCCTACGATGAAGCTTACTTGGTCATGTTGGATTATAGCTTGTATGTGCTCTTGGATTCGGTTTGCAAGTATTTTATTGAGTATTTTTGCGTCAATATTCATAAGAGAGGTAGGTCTGAAGTTCTCTTTTTTTGTTGGATCTTTGTGTGGTTTAGGTATCAAGGTGACTGTGGCTTCATAGAAAGCGTTTGGTAATTTTCCTTCTATTTCTATTTTGTGGAACACTTTATAGAGAATTGGTGTTAGGGCTTCTTTGAAGGTCTGGTGGAATTCTGCACTAAAACCATCTGGCCCAGGGCTTTTTTTCGTAGGGAGGCTGTTGATGAATTCTTCTATTTCCTTGGGGGATATAGGTCTATTCAATCTTCCTATCTGATCTTGGCTTAATTTAGGTAGGTGGATTCTCTCAAGAATTCATTGAGATTTTCAAATTTTGTGACATATAAGCTTTTGTAGTAACACCTAATGATTGTTTGGATTTCCTCAGTGTCTGTAGTTATGTCCCCCATTTCATTTCTGATTTTGCTGATTTGGACCATTTCTCTCTGCCTTTTTGTTAGTTTGGCTAGGAGCTTGTCTATTTTGTTGATTTTCTCAAAGAACCAACTGTTGGTTTCATTGATTCTTTGAATAGTTTTATTCATTTCTAATTGATTGATATCAGCCTTGAGTTTGATTATTTCCAGCTGCCTGCTCCTCTTGGTTGTATCTGCTTCTTTTATTTTTCTAGAGCTTTCAGTTGGGCCTTTAGGTTGCTTGTATGAGATGTTTCAAATTTCTTCTTGAAGGCACTTAGTGCTATGAACTTTCCTCTTAGCACTGCCTTCATTGTGTCCCATAAGTTTGGGTATGTTGTGCTTTCATTTTCATTGAATTCTAGGAAGTCTTTATTTCTTTCTTAATTTCTTCCCTAACCAAGGTGTCCTTGAGTAGCAAGTTGTTCAGTTTCCATGTATGAGCAGGCTGTTTGCTATTTCTGTTGTTGTTGAGGTCCAGCTTTAGACCGTGATGGTCGGATAGGATACAAGTGATTATTTCAATCTTCCTGTATCTGCTGAGGCTTGCTTTGTGACCAACTACATGGTCTATTTGGGAGAAGGTTCCTTGAGGTGCCGAAAAGAAGGTATACTCTTTTGATCTAGGGTGAAAAGTTCTGTAGACATCTGTTAAGTCCATTTGATTTAGGGTGTCTGTGAGTGGCCTTGTTTCTCTGTTTTGCTTCTGACCGGATGATCTGTCTCTTGGTGAGAGTGGAGTGCTAAAGTCTCCCACTATTAGGGTGTTGGAATCAATGTGTGAGTTGAGTTTTAATAATGTTTGATTTACATATGTAGGTGGTCTTGTATTTGGGGCATAAATGTTCAAAATTGTGATGTCCTCCTGTTGAAATTTTCCTTTGATGAGAAGGAAGTGCCCCTCTTCATCTTTCTTGATTAACTTTGATTGAAAGTCTATTTTATTAGATACTAGGATTGCTACCTGTTTTATGGGTCCATTTGCTTGGAAAATAGTTTTCCAGCCCTTTACTCTGAGGTAGTGTTTATCTTTGTTGCATAGGTGTGTTTCTTGGATGCAGCACAATGTTGAATCCTGTTTCCACAACCATTCTGTTAGTCTATGTCTTTTTATTGGAGAGTTGAGTCTGTTGATGTTGATAGATAATAGTGACTAATGACTGTTAGTTCCTTTTATTGTGGAGTGGGTGGTCTTACTGTGATTCATTTATTCTTTGTTGTTGTTGCCATTGGGAAATTATCTTTATCCTATATTTTCTTTGGTGTAGTTGTTTCCATTGGACTGAAGTTTTCCTTCTAGTATCTTCTGTAGCACTGGGTTGCTGTGTCAATATTGTATGAATTTTGTTTTGTCATGGAAAATTTTGTTTTCTCCATCTATGTTGATTGAAAGCTTTGCTGGGTATAGTAGTCTTGGTTGGCATCTGTGTTCCCTTAAAGACTGCATGACTTCTACCCAGGCGCTTCTGGCTTTCATAGTTTCTGATGTAGAAGTCTGGTGTGATTCTGATTGGTCTATTTTCATATGTTACTTGACCCCTTTCCCTTGCTGCCTTTAATATTTTTTCTTTGTTTTGTAGGTTTAATGTTTTGACTATGATGTGACGAGAGGTATTTCTTTTCTGATCTAGTCTATTTGGTTTTATGTAGGCTTCTTTTATATTTATGGACATTTCTTTCTTTAAGTTAGGGAAATTTTCTTCTATGATTTTCTTAAAAATATTTTCCGGTCCTTGGAACCTGGAGTCTTCTTTTTCATCTCTTCCAATTATTCTTATGTTTTGTCTTTTCATGGCATCCTTGATTTCTTGTATGTTTTGTGTTTGGGACTTCTGATTTTATTTTTTACTTGAGTGAGGAATCCATTTCAGCCAGCTCCCATCTTTTGTATTCTATTGGTGATACTTACTTTTGTGGTTCCTGATCTTTTCTCTAAGTTCTATAGTTCCAGGTTCTTCTCCGTTTGTGTCTTCTTTATTGATTCTAATTATGTTTTCATGCTTTCTATCATTTCCTTCATCTGATTGACTGTGTCTCCTATTTTGGTTGTTTCCTTTCTGTATATTCTTAATTGTTCCTGTATGTGGGCAGTTAAATCCTTCTTAATTTCTTTGAGGACCTTGTTCATTTCCTCTTTTTGTTCCTCTTATATCTGCATAATCATAGCTTTAACATAATTTTCCTATGTCTCTGCTGAATTAAAATCTCCATTGCTTTTGGGTGTTTCTGGTGGGGCCGTGGTGTCCTGATTATTGTTGGGCGAGTTCTTAGGCTGAATTCTGGGCATTTGTTTATATATAATCAAGGAGCTGTTTGTGCTTTAAGGCTGAACTTCAGACTGAAACTGTCCATCTCTTGTGTCAGGAGTATTTTTCAAGAAGATCACGGAGTTCCAATGGTTTGATAGTGTGTGTTGTTGCTTCAGTTGAACTCTGTTGTGAGATCTGTGTGCCCGGTTTCGTGCTCTGTGCTAGAAGCTGTGAGCACCACAGGCTGTTCTCCCCTCTGGTGTGGAGCTTTGGCTCCTCACTCTGTGCCAAAGGCTGAGTGTCCCCCGTTTGAGATGTCATTTGGGGGCGCTACTCTGGTCAGGAGGCTCAGCACTCCAACCTGGGCTTGCTGCTAAGGGCTCTCCTCTGGACAGGAGACTTGGTGCCTCCTTCTGGGCCAGGGGCTTTGTACCAAGGTCTGAGATGGTATTTGGGGGCACCTCAGTCTGGACCTGATACTGTGTCTCCCAGTCTGGAGTGGCGGCTGGGGGCGCCTATTGGTGTGGGCCTGCCTGGTGCAGCCCACAGTATCTGGGTGAATCTCAGTCCGTCCCAGGTACTGTGTGACCCAGCCCGAATGGCAGCTGTTGGAGCCGAGGGGTGTGGGCCCTCCCGATGCATTGCATGGTATCTGAGGGGGGGGGGGATCTCAGTCTGGCCTGGAGACTGTGTGACCCAGTCCTGAATGGCGGCTTAGGCGCCCAATGAGGCCCATGTTCAGATCAGGGTTGTTTGCAGCCAGTCACCTGCCGGAGTTTTTCCGGGGAATAGCTGGGTATCCCTTGCACTTTTCCACTTGATTTCCTCACCATAGGAATTCTGCTCACCTGGCAATCGCAAAGGCTGGTGTTTTAGGTCCCAGATTTCAGTCTCCCGGTTGCTGTGCTGACACTACTGTCCTGCTCCTCAGACACAGTGTCCTCCTGGGGCAGCCATCTTGGATCCTCCTAAAATTTAAAACACATAAATAATAATAATAATAAAGAAAGATAAAAAGAAATGCTTATTTTATAACATTAACAAAGTTCTCAAATTAATCTTCACTCAGCCTTTTATTGTAACTAGGCAAATTCTTTGGTAAGCTGTGCTTGCTAAGAAAATTAAAATTGAGAAACTTCCTTTTTAGTATTTATTCAATGTCTTCTACGATAAGGGCCCTGTCTAATACCTATTTTATCATTCTGTTCCTGGGACCAGGTTTCTAATTTAGATGATGGCAATCCTTTCTATGTTATAAACTTGTGTGTGCTGTCTCTGGGTTTTAGAACAGGATCCCGGAGAAGTAATGAGATAATATGGCTTTCCACATCACATCGAGTGAACTAAAACATCACAAGCAGTACAAGAGCAAAAGTTCCTGTATTTTGTTCCTTCAGAACATATAGAGCAATATTTCCTTTGTCAATCTGATGATAGTCATGGAATACATCAAAAAAAAAGTATAATTTTCTTATCCTTGGTATATGGGGTATGCTAACATATTTTAACAAAACAAGGCAATGTGTATCTTTGCTGGGGTATGTGTTTCTTGATGGTGTTATTTTTATTAATTTTTTCATATAATGTATTTGGTCATATTATTTTCCTGCTATAGATATGTGGTCTGAGTGCGTTATTATATTCTGTTAGACACCGGGGTTTTAATTCACACCTAGGAAATCTAACTTGTATAATTAGAACTTTTGTCAATCCTACTTCTTCTGCCTCTATTGGTACAGAATTATAGGCATGAGAAATATACAAGGTTCTAAAGGACCTGTCATTCACACTGGAAAATAAAAGAAATTATTAAAAAGAGCAATTTGTTTTGTCAATTACTCTTCTTAGCGCTGACAGGTTTTGCTAAATACTCAGAACCAAGTCCATGGTAGCATTTGTATGCTAATTTTATAATGTGTAGGGTAAAGACCAAGGAACATCTTTTATTCCGCACAGTCAACAGCTGCTAGGCAGAATTTTAACTACATTTGTAGAAATAAGTTTTGTTTTTTATCTGCATTGAAGTTTCCATTCCCTGAACGCTCTATTGTTTCTACCACTACATAAAATAAAAGTCTGTGATATCTGAGAAGCACTAACCAAAGGCCAGGGAAGAAGAAATGGGAAAAAGGGTCTCAAAGTGACCCTGGTCATGATTAGGAAAAGAAGAGAAAGAAATTGAGCAGGAGATTGAGAGCCCTTTTAGAAGGAAGATACAGGAAGGAAATTGTCTATATTGCAAATGAGCACAACAAAAGTAAAAAGTAGAGAGTACTTTGTGCACAAATAATAGAATACTACTTGTTACATAGAGTCTGCTCATGGATCAAAAGCAAGGAAATCAGAAATTTAAGCCTAATAAAGACTGCAGAGTCCCCAAAATAGGCACCTTGTATCTGTGTTCTTGGCATTTTGTCCAGAGTAAGATTTTGAATTTGAGGAGGCAACAGGAGGAAACTCTCTCATTGTTAACTCTCAGAGCTATGGTGATGGTCAAAAAAGAGGAGGCTCTTGAGATAAGCATATTCTATCATCAGTGAATGGGGAGTACAAATTCAGTGTTTTCTATGTTGTGAAGATCATGTAAAAGAAAAGTATCTTCTGATATCTTCCTCAATTTCTTTCTTCAGAGACTTGAAGTTTTTTTTCAAACAGGTCTTTCACCTGCTTTGTTAATGTCACCCAACATACTTTATGTTATTAGTGGCCATTGTGAAGGGTGTTATTTCCCTGATTTCTTTCTCAGCCCATTTGTCTTTGGTATACAGGAGGGCTTCTGATTTTTTTGAGTTAATTTTGTATCCAGCCACTTTGCTGAAGTTGTTTATCAACTGAAGGAATTCTCTGGTTGAATTTTTGGGGTCACTCATGTATACTATCATATCATCTGTGAATAATGAAACTTTGACTTCTTTTCCAATTTGTATCCCCTTGATCACCTTTACTTGTCTTATTGCTCTAGCTAGAACTTCAAGTAGTATTTTGAAGAGATATGGAGAGATTTGGCAGCCTTGCCTTGTCCCTGATTTCAGTGGGATTGATTTAAGTTTCTCTCCATTGAGTTTGATGTTAGCTATAGACTTGCTGTATATTGTCTTTACTGTTTATGAATGTGCCCTGTATCTCTGATCTCTCCAAGACTTTAAACATGAATGGATGTTGGACTTTATTAAATGTTTTTCCTGCATCTAAGGAGATGATCATGTGTTTTTTTCTCCTTGAGTTTGTTTGTGTGGTGGATTACATTGATGGATTTCCATATACTGAACTTGCATGCCTGGGATGAAGCCTATTTGGTCATGGTGGATGATAACTTTTATGTGTTCTTGGATTCAGTTTGCAAGTATTTTATTAAGTATTTTTGCATCAATGTTCATAAGAAAGATAGGTCTGAAGTTCTCTTTTTTGTTGGGTCTTTGTGTGGTTTAGGTATCAGGGTGATGTGGCTTCATAGAATGAGTTTGGTAAAGTTTCTTCTGTTTCTATTTTGTGGAATAATTTGAAGAGAATTGGATTTAGCACTTCTTTGAAGGTCTGGTAGAATTCTGCACTGAAACTATCTGGCCCAGGGCTTTTTTTTTTTGAAATGAAGACTGTTGATGACTGTTTCGATTTCCTTGGGAGATATAGGGAAATTCGATCTTGCTACCTGATCTCGATTTAATTTTGGTAGATGGACTTTATAAAGAAAATTGTCCATTTCTTTTAGATTTTCAAATTTTGTGACATATAGGCTAAGTAAGAGCTAATGATTGTTTGGATTTCCTCAGTGTCTTTAGTTATGCCCCCATTTTCATTCCTGATTTTCTGATTTGGATAGTTTCTCTCTGCCTTTTAGTTAGTTTGGCTAAGGGTTTTTCTATCTTGTTGATTTTCTCAAAGAACCAGCTCTTGGTCGCATTGATTCTTTGAAGAGTTTTCTTTGTTTCTAATTGATTAATTATTTCCAGCCATTTGCTCCTCTTGGGTGTATCTGCTTCTTTTTTTTCTAGTGCTTTCAATTGGGCTATTAAGTTGCTTGTATGAAATGTTACAGATTTCTTCTTGAAGGCACTTAGTGCTATGAATTTACCTCTGAGCATTGCTTTCATTGGTCCCATAAATTAGGGTATGTTGTACTTTCATTTTCATTGAACTCTAGGAAGTCTTTAATTTTTTTTTTATTTTTTCCTTACCCAGCTGTCATTGAGCAGCAGGTTTTTCAGTTTCCATGTGTGTGTAGGCTTTATGTTATTTCTATTGTTGTTGAGGTCTAGCTTTAGTCAATGTTGGTCAGACAGAATACAGGGGATTCTTTCAGTTTTCTTGTATCTGTTGATGCTTGCTTTGTGACCAACTATATGGTCTATTTTGGAGGAGGTGCCATGAGGTGCTGAAAAGAAGGTATCCCCTTTTGAATTTCGGTGTAAAGTTCTGTAGACATCTATTAGGTCCATTTGAATTAGGGCCTCTGTAAGTGCCTTTATTTCTCTATGTGCCTTCTGTCTAGATGGTCTGTCCTTTGGTGAGAGATAGTGCTTAAATTTAGTTTTGTCACATAATATTTTGATTTCTCCACCCATGTTGATTGAATGCTTTGCTGTGTATAGTAGTCTGGGTTGACATCTGTGGTCTCTTAAAGTATGCATGACATCTTCCCAGGCTCTTCTGGCTTTCATAGTTTCTAATGAGAAGTCCAGTGTGATTCTAATAGGTCTACCTTTATATGTTACTTGGTTTTTTTTTTCCCTTGCTGCTTTTAATATCTTTTCTTTGTTCTTTTGATTTAGTGTTTTGACTATGATGTGACATGAGGAGTTTCCTTTCTGGTCTAGTCTATTTGGTGTTCTGTAGGCTTCTAGTATGTTTGTGGACATCTCTTTTTTAGGTTGGGAAATTTTTCTTCTATGATTTTCTTGAAAAATATTTCATGGACATTGGAGCCTGGAATATTCTTTTACATCAATTCCAATTATTCTTAGACTTTGCCTTTACATGGCATCCTTGATTTCTTGGATGTTTTGTGTTTGGAACTTTACCAATTTTACTTTTTCTTTGAGAAAAGAATCAATTTCTGCAAGTGTATCTTCGGCACCAGAGATTCTCTCTTCCATCTCTTGTATTCTGTTGTTGATGCTTACTTTTGTGGTTCCTGATCTTTTCTCTAAAGTTCCCCAGCTCCAGGGTTTTCTCTGTCTCTGGTTTCTTCTTTTTTCTAATTCTATTTTTATGTCTTGTCTAATTTCCTTCATCTATTTGAATGTGGCTTTGGGTCTCTATATAATGGCCTGTATTTTTTTGTACATTTCTTTTTGATATGCCACTAATTTTGCCTCTACTTGTCCTTCCATTTGTTTGGCGATTTGCTTGTGTTTCTTTGAGAACTTTGCTCAGTTCCTCTTTCTTAACCTCCACCAGGGAGTTCAATTCTTTGAGAGATTTGTTTCTTTCCCTTCAATTGTCCTGACTTGCATGGCTATTTCTCTGAGAGATTTGTTTGTTTCCTCTCTATGTGATTCTAATAACTGGATAAGCATATCTTTAAGGTCTTTTTTCCAGTGATTCCAATGAATTGGAGTTTCCATTGATTTGGGGAGTTGTTGGTGAAGCCATGATTTCCTGATTTTTGTTGGGTGTGTTCTTTTGCCTACCTCTGGCCATTTGCTTAACTGGAATCTTCACTGTTTGTTCTTAGGATCTGCTGTTCAGATTGGTACTGTGTTTCTCTGGCTTCTGGAGAACTCTTCAAGGAGATGTGAGAGGTCCAATGGTTTCAGTGTGTATACCTGTGGGAGGACAGTCCATGGGCACAAAAGGACAAATGCGGATGAATGTGTGTGTGTATGTGTGTGTGTGTGTGTGTTCATGGAAGTTTGCCTTGAGGGACAGGGTAAAGAGGCCTTCAGTTTGAAGCAGGGGCACCTTGTGGTCAATAAAGGGGTTGTGGATGCTGAAGTTATTGCATGTGCTGGTGATAACAGCACCCAAATTCTCTGAGTATGTCAGTGGCCTACAGGTTACTGGTAATTGTCTCTAACTGAGCTCCAGCAGTTATTTGCCTAAACTCTGTTGTAACTCCATAGTGCCAATGCTTCCTTGTCCCAAGAAACGCTCTATTTCCCACAGTGGATATGTGGGTGTGAAATTTCTGATGTCTGGCTGCTAGCTTAGAAGCACTCTGGATCTGGGGCTCTGTGGGCACTTGGGGGTACACTCTCTCTCTAGCAAATGAAATCAAAATGTCCAGGGGTTCCTCCTGTTCTCTACTGGCAGGCTTGGACATGCTGAGCCAAATGTGCACTCAGACAGTTCGCTGGTATTGTAGCTGCTGTGCCTGGGAATCCAGTTTTGGCTACAGAACTGGGTTGTCTAGGTGATTGCCGGGAAGTCTTTTCTAAACACTACCATGCCTCAGCGCTTGGTACACCTGAGCGGTTTTGCAGGTCTGCCACGCTTTGGTGGCTGCACAGCCCCTGAGGGACTGAGCAGCTCATAAAGTAGGCTGTATGGAGTTGGTAAGGCAGGCTGCTCACAGGTAAGGGACCCAGGCAGGATCATATCAGGGATCTTGGCTCGGGACACAGGTGATGCTGGTTGCTGATGCTGAGGTGCTAGTATTCCTGCCTCTGCTGTCTTGGTTCTCAGGCAGCAAGATCTGTGTCACTGGCACGGTGGCTTGGCTCCTCCAGGGAGGAGAGAGGCCTGAAGAAGGAAAGTGCCCCTCTCCACTCCCAGGAAGTCCCTGTCTGACCCGAATCAAAAAGTTCTCTGCTCCTGTTGTGTCCCCCCTCCTTCAGGGAGCTACAATGTTGATTTTCTGATTTCAGTTTCCCCTCCACTCACCAATTTCAGAGTTTCAAATCCTCTGCCTTTCATAAACAGCGCACACTGATTGCCACAATTTTGGATCCCCATAAGTGAAAATTTTAACATAGCCATGTACGTTTCCACTTCAATAAATTAAATTACTTTCTGGTTTTAATATTGTAGGAATTCAAGTTCAAAAGCTGGAACCACTGAGCTAAAACCCCCACTGCTAAAAATGATGACATGGCTTTCTATGATATATATGCTGTCTATTTTTATTTCAGAAGGTGATGTGGGACATACAGGTAGGATTATGGATGCTCAAGGCCATCCTTGGGTCTATGCTGACTTTGCTACTATCTTGGACTTCATGATATGCTTCCAAAGAAAGAAATTTTTTTAAAGGTAGAATCATGGTGAAACATTAGCTTGTTGCCCTGTGGTCTGCAAAAGAATTTCTGAGTCTACCATTTTACTTATTTTTAGGAAAAAAGACCATTCTGAGTATTGACAGAGATTGTATGACAGTCACAATTCAGAAGCAGCAATTCAAGACAAAAACCAGCATCAGAACACAGTTAATGAAAGAGATTTATATTGTGGCTTCTTAGTGAGCGGTTCATTTCTCTCGAATGTAGAATTAATGGAATCTATAACTTAACATCCTTCTATCATCATTTCTTTCTATGTCTGTTTCCTAGTAGGTATAGTGAGGAAAACAGGAGAGCCTACCTTTCATGATGCAGGAAAATCAGGTGTGGATACATATTAGTTTCTCTGAATAAAGCTTCATGCTGATATGCCATGTAAGCACTTGTGACTGTGTCTATTAGCATGGATGGATTCTGTAATACAACAAGTCATGATACTAGCTTCATAATTTAACTATAGCTACCAGCAATGGCTAATCAAGTTATTTTTCTCTCTCATTATTTTTCCTTTAGAAGGACAGATATGACTAAGCAAATTTTAAAACTGAAGTACATCCCAATTTTCAATATGTTGAATACATACTGC
>JAQQSO010007216.1:0-10776 GCA_028658305.1 Pachyuromys duprasi | reverse complement strand
GCAATATGGTCATTTTCACTATGTTATCATTGGATTTTTGATATGCTTACAGGGCAAGGACAATGTTCTCTCTAATCAATGGAAAGGCCCGGATCCAGTTTTAATAAGATCCAGGGGAGCTATTTGTGTTTTACCACAGGATCAGGAGAATCCTATTTGGATATCAACAAGATTAACAAGAATTGTAAAGACACCTGAAAATGATGGTGCTGTGGAAGAAACCTGTGCTGATGGGAATAATGATGCTGGTAATGATGACCTACCCTGGAGACACAATCCAGCTGTGGGCCATGACAAAGATGTGGCCAGTACTGATGCCAGTGCACAGTGAATCACTGGTTCTACCTGTGTTCCTGTCGGTCTCCTGTGGACGGGAAGTGCCTTGCTTCAAACCTAATGATGAAGCGCCCAAGAACTAATAGAAACTCTGCTTCACCACCAAAAAGAGCAAACCTGACTTCCCTTGTATTTGGTTAAAAAATGATACTTTGGAGAATAGTAAAGTCTGTACAGGAGTAATTCTAGAGGTGCTTGCTCAAGTCACTAGTGGACTGAAAGAAGGTTCAAGAACTACATCGGTTGATAGTAAAGCAGATGTTAATATCACTACCCTTTTGGTCACCGGTACAGGCACTTTGCCCATGTCTCCTAATGTTACTGTAGGCAATGCTACATTACGGAAAATTTTGCCCTCATGTCCTCCCAGTCAGGATTTTCCATCGTTAAGGAATGGGCAGGGATTATAAAAAAAATCAGACCAAGAGTTGAAACCATCTCACAGCATTCAAATGAATTGACTCTCTTTCAGGAAAGAATGTGAAATGTGAAGGGTCAGTGACAGGAAGACATAAGGACATTTTATTTAACAAACATATATTGAGTTCCAATGTATTTGTTAAGAACAATGCCTCCTGCTTTTACCCTACCCAACTCAAACAGCTGCAAAACTCAGAATAGAGGAAGCTTCACACTCAGGAGTGAAATAGTTGCTGTTGATTAGGGGCTCTGGGTCCAACGCTGAAAGTCTCTAAGATTAGACTACTCTGTACAGGACAGTAACTGTTTCTGCTTCACACCCATAAGGAATGAGCACCAAAGCATGTGTTCTGAATTCAAGATTCAAATATGAGGTAGTGTTATTTTCCAACTGTGTTCTTAACTACATGAACCTAAATTCTCTCTCCCTCTCTCTCTCTCTCTCTCACAGGTAGCATACATGTATAGACACATACATACACATATACACATTGTATACACATATTCGCAACAAAAGGGAAATTCCTGAAGTGCTAATATTTTTAAATTTTCATTAATTACACTTTATTCACTTTATATTCCCCCATAAACCCCTCCCTCCTCCTCTCCCAATCCCACCTTCCCTCCCCATTCTCCACACATGCCCCTTCCCAAGTCCACTGATAGGGGAGGTCTTCCTTTCCTTCCTTTTGATCCTAGTCCATCAGCTCTCATCAGGAGTAGTTGCATTGCCTTCCTCTGTGGCCTGTTAAGGCTGCTCCCCCATCTGGGTGCTAATATTAACTTCCATGAAGGAAAAGGCATTTTATTGTGTTCTGTACTTTTGCTTTGACATGCTGGTGATTGAACCTGGGACCTCAGACATGATAGGTATATGCTCTACAACTAAGCTGTACTTCCAACCATGAGAAATACATTTTAGTTAGCAAACTTTAATGAAACCAAAAGCAGTAGGTCAATCGTTGATCTTTTTCCATTAAGTTCTCAACACAAGTTTTGGTCACAAGGGGCAATCATGAAAAAGGATTGCAGATTCCAAGTTCAAAGAATGTGTAGTATACTTAGTAAGCTAGTGGAAATCTCTTAAAATTGAATTGAATGTATCCAGTACAGACAAGACCAAACCTCCATGCTATAGAATTTTTTCAATAATTTTCATATACTTTATAAATACATGAAATCTCCTTAAATACATACTTTTCATACGTGTGATTTTTTTTCTTATTTTTAGATTAATACAACTAAAACAAGAAATCAAGCATGCCTGTAATGGTAAACATAATTTTCAACTGGGCACAAACAACCTAGATTCATCTGGAAAAATACTCTTCAAAGAGCTATTTGACTATCAATTTGCCCTGTGGATATGTCTATGAAGATTATTTTAATTCATATATGTGGGGAGTCCCCTAATACTGTAAGCAGCACCACTCCCTAGGCACAGTGTCTTGAACTGGAGAAGACTGGAGAAATCTGGCTAAGTATGAGCAAGGAGGGAGAACTGGGTGTTCAACTTTTCCATACTCCTGACTTTGAATGCGATGACTGACTGAAATTTAGAGCTATAAACAGAAATAAGCCCCTTTCTACTGATGCTGTATTTTGTCAGAGTGTTTTATCACAGCAACAGAAATTAAACTAGAAAAAAATGTCCATTTTAAGGGCTTAAAACCAAACAAAAAAGAAAACCCATCTCTTCCCAATCCCAACCCCCCTCCATTTTCTTTTCTTATTCCTCCCCCCCAGTCCACTGATAGAGTAGGTCCTCCACACCTTTTATCTGACTTTAGCATATCAGGCCTCATCAGCACCAGCTGCAACATCTTTCTCTGTAGCCTGGCAAGGCTGCACCACCCAGGGGCGACGTGATGAGAAAGCCTGTCACTGATTTCATGCCAGAAAAAGCCCCTGCTCCCCTTACTAGGGATCGTACATGGACACTGAGTCTATGGGCTACATCTAAGGCCCATTTAGGTCCTCTCCATGCATTGTCCTTGGTTGGGGTATCATTCTCTTCAGGGCTCTCCTTTTGGAACTGTCTTCTCCAGGTTTTTCTGTCTCCCACTTCTTTCATAAGATTCCCTGCACTCTGTCCAAAGTTTGGCAATGCGTCTCAGCATCTGCTTTGATACCTATATCAGTAGAGTCTTCCAAAGGTCCTCTGTGATAGGCTCCTGTCCTGTTCCCTGACTTCTCCTGCTTGAGATGTCTATCCTGTTTGCTTTTCTGGATGGGCAAGGGAAGACATTGTTGTTATCTCTTAAATCCTTTTCTAGTGAGAAACAAAAAGGGGGTGGATGTGGATAGGGGGGAGAAGTGAGGAGAAATTGGAGGAGAAGAGGGAGAGGAAGTATAATCAGATATATTGTATTGTATCAGAAAATAATCTATTTTTAATACAAGTTGAAAAAGAATAAACTTCAAAACATTCCTTGAAGTAAAATAAAAAATACTCTAAGCATACAGAGAATACTTGCTGTATAATATTTTATTGAAAAAGAACTTTTTACTTAACATTTTGTAACATGCAGTGTATTTTTATTACATTTTCTCCTTCCCAATATTAATAACAGTATAAAGATTATTTGGGAAATTATATTAGTATATACATTAAATTATATTATAAAGATAGTTATAGGAGCGATAATTAATCAGCACCTGTATAATACTGAGGACAGCATAGGTGCTAACTAAATATTTGCAAAATAATTAGGTCAGTGATGCATAAAAACAGTTCCTTAGAGTATATAAACATTTACTTTGGAATAAAATTTCACTGGACACTGACAACAGTCTTAGTACTTCCATCTTGATATTTTTACTTAAGATACCGAATCTAAAGTAACATTTTCGTAAAGAGGAAAATTTTCTGCATATAAATCTTGTGGTAAAATGATAATTCTTGTCCTGAATGGGACATTTATGGCAACCCACTTCCACCAAGGCTCAGAGAGCATTGTGAAAGAGGAGGTGGAAAGAATATTAAGAGTTGGAAAGATGGGGGAAGTACTGTGAAGTGCCGTTCTTGGACATGACATAGCTATCATGCCCATAAGCCTACAGTGTCTGCAATGACCTGCATAAGACTTACAGAAGACCAAGTCAATCAAATGTCAGTGGTCCACTGAGTCATGCTCCCCAGGTGCCAGTCCTTCCTGAGGAGCTCTTGACAGTTGTTGGAGAAGGGAGGAGAGACTCACTCTGTTCTGAAAATGTGGTTAGCAATAAAATCCCCTTCCTCTAATAGATGCCCCACACCAAGCAGGCAAACAGTAGTGAGTTATTTAGAACAAAACCAAAATAAATAAAGACATGACATTCTGAGGTGGATGTATTAAGGAGGACAGGGTAGAAATTACAGGCAGGGAAAGCAGATGGATTTGCTCATATTTCATTATATGTAAATGTATATAACTACATATGATCTGTATGATCGTATATGTGAAATTCTCAAGCATAAATAAAAATTGAAAAAGTAATGACATAAAATAATGTAAAATATCTTCAGGAATTTCTTCATTTTATTATAATTTTGAACAAATGGTCACCTGGAGATTCTAAATGAGTAATTTCTAAGGCCTATTCCTTAAGGATGTTATGTATAATAACAAAGAAATGCCTTTCTTGCTTCAAAATGTTTGTTAGATTGTTCATTTTATAAAATCATTTTATTTAAAAAATCCATATATTACTTCTATGGTCCCAACAAGAATAATTTTTATAAAAAATCTGAAGTTCTCCAAGTGAAAAATAATCTTAAATTGAATGTTGCAATGCTCTGCTTTTATTAACACTGATTTTAAAATTAACAAAAAAGAAAAGCTTCCATGGGAATAATTCGGAATCCATTTCATTTTAGTAATAACCTACACAGCAACTTGCATAAAAGAAATTAGTTTTCTTTGTGGCAAAAGGCAGTACATAACAGAAAACCAAGTTAAGATTGATTTTGAAGTAATATAGTATGTTTGCTGACATGGCAAAATAACAGAAGAAAACATTCAGCTAGTATTTGCTCATTTATTAATCTAGCTCCTCTTCACACAATCACTAATATCCATGGCAGACACATGGGTGGGGATGCCATAATTTAGTCTGGTCAACAGGCTGATTGAATAACAAAATTATCCATAATTTAAATATATTGTACTTGTATTTGGCTGGCAAGAGTCCACATAAAAGATATATTTCCCATGGTTAGCAATTGTATACAAATATTTAAAAAATATTCACTTAACATTTTTCTTCTGTGTCCACAAATATTTTTCTGGAAAATAAGCTTAAAATGTGTTTCATGCACTCTGATAATGAAAAATATATGTTTTCTGTGGTAAGAATTAAAGAAGTAGCAACTCCAAATTCAGGAGCAACCAGGTTACCTAATATAGAGTGAGATGAATGATGTAGAAAGCAAGGGCTAAGAAGATGGCTTCGTGGATAAGAGTGCTTGCTCTTCAAGCATAAGAACCAGAGGACATGAGTTTGAATCCCTATAACCCATATAAGAAACTTGGCATGCCTGCATATAACAGCAGCATTTGAGGTAGGATGCAGGCATATAACCAGAGCTCACTGGCCAGCCAGCTCAGCTAAAGGAGTGAGCTTCTGGTTCAGTGACAGACCTGGTCTCAAAATCATAATGCAGAGACCAGCAAAGAAAGATACCTAAGTCTTTTGTGGTGGACTCTGAACACATATGCATCAAGACACTAGTATGCATGAAATGCACATGCATGCGCGCACGCACACACACACACAAACACAGCACAACAAAAGAAATCTAAAGTGAGTCTGTCCTCTGAGGGAATCTACACTCTTCAGCAGCTTCTAGAACACTCTCTTGCACATTCTTGTGTCAGGATAATAATTGCATACATGGAGTTGAGTATTCCGTTTTCAATTTTTCTCTAGAAGGTTATTTAACTCATAGAATTTTTCTCAATAACAAAAAATTGTCTTTTTTCTGGATTTTACACTTAGGAGAGTATAATACCAGTTTATAAATAAAGAAAGACACCTAAGGCCTTTGTGGTGGAGTCTGAACACAAATGCACCAAGGCATTAACATACATGAAACACACATACGCACACTTAATTTAGCACATGTTAATACACGCATTGTGTTAATGTTCACCCTGTACTACAACGCAGCTCTCAAATGAGCACATTCTAGTTTTAAAGACATGTCTGAATTCAAGCAAATCACAGACTGCATGTGTGTCCTGGAAGAGCTTGATCCATATCAACATGTAGTTCATACTGAATTCATCTTACCAGTGCATATCCACACTGGCACATGTTACATATTAGTGGGCACCGTTTTTGGTGTGCACACAGTATGGTATCTCTGATACACAGAGCTGATCCAAATTTATGTAAGGGCATCTGCAACTCTTCTTTTCCTATTTCCCTCACACTTGATTTGGGGAATCACACCCGGGCCCTGGAATGCAATGGCACATAAGTGTTCTAACAGTGAGTATGCTCTATCCCAAGTATTCCCTTGTGCATTTTATTTTGCCTTCTTTGATGCATTTTTCTAAGTGACTCTTGCTCATTATTTTTCAAAGTCTACCACAATCCACCCTTCCTGCCTACTGTCTGTTAGGTGGAAGACATCAAAAGACTTACAGAAGTAAAAACTTTCTACATGTCTGACTTATGGCTTATTTCTCAGTACACATATATTCATCACTTGCCTATTGTTGTGACAAAACACCATGAGCAACGCAACATATGGAGAGAAGCACGTATTTCAACATAAGGTTCCAGGATGATAAGAGTCGGTCATGAAGGGAAAGCCATGGGCATGGAGGCTGGAATACAAGGTCTCTCCTCTTGAACTGTAGTCAGAAAGTAGAGCGCAAACTCAATGTGATGAGTCTAAGGTCTCAAGGTTTGCTTCCAGTGACATATTTCCTCTAAGAAGTTCATATGTCCTATGCCTCCCAACTAGCCTCATCAACTGGGGACAGGCATTCACATGTGAAATTATGGGGGGAGGGGGCATTTTCAAACCACCCTGAACAAGCAGAGTAACTTGAGGCTGTGCCTTTTGTGAACTCTGCAGTACGGAGAAGTAGGAGAAACTGGTATGAAATGGAGATCTTATCACCAAAGTATGTGTGAGACACGTACCACTAACTTCACAATGTGTTGATAAGAGTTATCCTTAAAATATTTGGGAAGTTCTGCAGATGTGGGATATTTTCTTTTTTAAAAATAACTTCTATTTATTGATTATTCAGTGTGTGTGACGAGTGTGTGTGTGTGTGTAAATACATGCACTTAGGCCTGCCACAAATACAGTGGTCAGAGGACAACTTGCAAGAGTTGGCTCTCTCTTTCCATCATGTGGTCCTATAGATTGAATTCATATCATTAAGCTTGGTGACAAGTGCCTTAAACTGATAAGCCATGGCAGCAGCCCTGCTTTCTTTTCTTTTTGTTTTCTAGAAATTATTTTATGTGTGCAAATATTAATGTTTTTAATCTTTTCATGCAAATTTGCATTGTAACTCTAGTGTTATTTCCTTACATTTAAATTTAACTTCTCTAAATCTTTTCATGCTGACCTGTATTGTGCACCGAATATTGTGCCATTGCTGCCTTTGTTCCCCTAGACATTCTTGCTTCTACGATTTAATATATTTCCTCCCATCTAAGTAGGAACAATGATATAATTAAGAAATCTGTACCTAAAAATCCTAACCAGTTTTCAAAGTACCTGTAAATAGTTTTTAATTATACCACTGGCCAAATAGAGATATTTGATAAAGATTGTGGTTTTGTTTGCTGCCTTTCTAATTTGTTTATTTTATTTCATTACACTTCCTTGGATCTAAAGGTTAACTCAGCCAGTTTGGTAAATGTCATTTCAGTTAATGCCTTGAACTGTGCACGTTTTAGTCCTTTTTCTGGTTTTCTGACATCTATCTTCTTTCGTGATTTTTTTGCAATAGACTAAGTGTTCTACTCTGAACAAAGGCAGCATCTTTCACCTGTGTGGGCACTCAGGTTGGTATCAGTGAGGGAGAGGGCATCTCTGTTTTTTGTGAAGCAACTTGGCACAGCTGTACCCCAACATTAAAAATGTGACCCACTCATAATCATCACCCATCCATGCACTGGTGTGGCTTCAAGGAATGATTGCAGTCCTTGACACTTTCAAGCTGCTTGCCTCCCCCTCCTCCAGCTTTCCTTGTCTTGTATACTTGTGTGAGGACTTTGATTAAAGTGGCTTCCTCCTGCTCTCTGTGACTAATGTCACTGTCAGCAAGCATGTGAGGGCACAGAAAAGGACAGCTGCAGGGTTTTATCTGCTGGCTTTGACCTCTGGCATTTGAGAGTTTGCTCGTGTCAATGACAAAATGGAAAATATTGCTTAGTCTTTAGAGGAGCAAGGATAAGGTGGGGAAAACATTATTGGGGAAGGTGAATGAATACTACGTTCATTAAATAACTTAAATAGTGAATAAATTAAGCTGTGATGAGACTGACTTATTTTTAATGGATGAATCTGAACTTAAACATGAAGACCAAAAGCAGATTGCTTCATGCCATGTAAACCTGTAGATGACAAAGAATAAGTTCAGATTATCAAGGTGCTGGCAAAGTCAGCTGGCCTGCAGACTTTAATAGCCAATCTTCCTGTTCCTCCCTCTGAGCCTACAGTTATATGTTGCTTATTTTCCAAACCCGTAGTTCAAAGAGACCATGGGCAAGAGGAATATGCGTTTTCAGATTCCACAGGCAGAACTTAGAGGTTGTGAAACAATGGCTTGTGAGGAACACACTGGAAGGTGTCCACACAAAGGGAGCAGGAGCTGATGAGAGACACAGAGGCTGAGCAAGCTGAGCTCCTGGCTTGCGTTTCTGCTAGAATACATCTGACTGTTAGTAAATGTCTGTGGGGCTCCTTTCCTTATCCCCAAACTGAAGGGAAAATATCTACCCTGTAGAGTTCTTGTGAGGACTGAATGGAGTAAGATAATGTTTACAAAGGATTCACAGTAATATTCATAGACTACGGCAATTATCAAAACAATCCAATTGTGTCAACAAGCATTGCTGTAACCTGCTGTGTTGCATGACACTCACATGGCAGTCTGTGTGATTTTAATTGTATTCCTCATTTTCCACAAAGACTTCTCTGTGCTGAGGGTGGAAGCATTTGCTGTATGCCTTCATGCCAGGAGCTTTCTCCCTGCAATGAATAATAGTCATGTAGACATTTCTTGGGAGTCAAACTTTTTGATAGTTCTCATCAATCATTCCACAAAGAATATTATTTTTCATTTCTGAATCTTGCCTCTCACCCTTCACCACCTTTTTGCCTTTGATGTTTGTTGTAGGATTTTAACATGGTTACTTTACAATTATTGAATTGCATCATTAGTTGTCACATTAAACCATGAAAATTATTCCATATAAGACTCGTCAAACTTCACTGAAAACCTGTGGTGCCTAATTCTTCTTGGGATCTTTTGCTTTTATTCCACTTTGAATTCATAAGTGGTCTGAAATCCTCCCTGGGAGTAATCCTAAACACCTTACAATGTCTTTTGGAGTCTCTTTTGCACACAGCTTTGTCTGCACAGACAGAGAGACAAGCTCAAAATATTTGTTTGCATTTTAGTCACAATAGAAGCGACAAGTTTAGACACATGATGCTGTTTTGGGACCTCATCAGGATGGGTACTTAGCCTCTGGTGTCAGATTCCATGTTTGTTTGGTTTTTTTTTTCCCCCTCTATGTTAACTTTATTGCCTGTATCTTCTTAGCTTTGTGTACCTGGATGAGAAAATGTCTTTTAATTTTGTTTTTCCAGGAAACTTCTGTTTTATCTTCAACCAAATGATATAATCTAAGTCATTCCATCATTATTGGTCCCTATGTTGTCCTCTGTAAAATCTTATAATACAGTTGGATAACAGTAAAATTCTACCCTCACTTCTCTAGCATACATACATATAATTGTATATGTTACACATATATTTACACAGAGAGAGAGAGCCAGATATAGTCATTTAAAGCATAATCATATACTAATTGCTTATAGGTTAAAATAATACAATCAATTACTTTTATGGTGATGGGAACATTATCAGTTTTTGCTGAAAAGGAGACATATGTGTGTCTATAAAGTTGTGCAATATAATGAACACTCCTCTGAAGTAATTTGTCACACAGCAAGAGAGTAACTTAAGCCAGATCAAGCTCAAAAGAAGAAAGCCTGGAAAGGGGCAGGGAGGAGATGAGGGAAGGATGGGGGGATAGGGAGGAAATGTGGGAGGGGGCTGCGGCTGGGATACAAAGTATATAACCTGTGATTAAAATAAAATAAAATAAAATAAAAATGTTTAAAATTTTTGTCATATATTGTATATGTACATAAGTTTCTTAAAATAAAATTATATCAAAAAAGGAAAAAGCAGTTGTGTAATATTTGTTCCCAATAAATGAAACACTTATATGTAATGAGCCCATAAAAAAATAAACTATTAATACTTGACAGGGATGACAGGACAGGATGGAATCCCTGTGACTAAAACGTCAGTCAAAGAATTTCAGTCACATGAAAAAGTCACCAATGCACTAACAGAAGCCTCGGTAAGTGGTCATTGCTCTAGAACAGAGACATAAGCAAGTTTCACCTGGAGTCTGGCAAAGATTTTGAAATGGTTCTAGACAATGATGGGTTTCTGTGAGAATGCAAAATGATCACCAATAACAGACCAAAGAAGCAATTACCTCCAAGTTTCGTTTTGTGAAGTAGTACATTTATTGAAGTTGCTTGTGTCAGTGTTTATGACTTGGAAGCAGCTGCCAACAGAAACCTCATCGCTGACAATACCTGCTCAACTTGCAAAAGTTTCCCTGAAGGTCTCCTCTCCTTCAGCAAATGATACCTGCCCATAACTCTGCAGAGACAATCCGTGTGAATTGAGGAACTTTCCGAGTTTCCTCAGCCTCGAACTTCCTTTGCTTTAGAAATGTCCTTAGGAAAAATGGCTGCCA
>JAQQSO010007215.1:0-10778 GCA_028658305.1 Pachyuromys duprasi | reverse complement strand
CTCCTCACTTGAGGAATTCTTTCTTCGGCCACTTGATGGCATCGCTACATTGTTTTCAAGAGCACAGTGACTCCCTCTTTCCTGCTAGGATCCTGTCTGCACTGTTTTCTGTTCTGCTGTTGTCTGTGTCTCAAAGTGCCTCTGAAAACAATTCCAGTTATGAGTAATGTTTTCTAAGGAGGTGATATTTGGACCAATTTATTGAAGGGTTTTAATCATGTTTGTTTTTTTGTTTTTCTTGTTTGTTTTGTTTCATTCTAATTAAGCTATACATTTCAATCAGAAGAAAAATCTTTGTTTAAAGAAATTGAAAAGCCAGAGACTGCTCCTGCTCCCCTTACTAAGAATCTCGTTTGGAGACTGAGCCTAGGTCGTCTCCATGCACGCTCCTTGGTTGGTGTATCAGTCTCTGCAGTCCCCCCAGCCCAGATTTGTTGGCATTTTTGGTATCCTTGTGGAGCTTCTGTTTCCTCCTTCTATCCCCGTCTTCCATAAGACTCCTTGTGCTTTGCCCAAAGTTTGGCTGTGAGTCTCTGCATAAGCTTCTATCCCCTGCTAGGTGGAGTCTTTTGGAGGGTGTCTAGTCTGTGGTAGAGACCAGTCCTGTTCTCTCTCTTCCAGCTCTTCTGTTGTCTATCCTCTTTGCCCTTCTGAATGAGAATTAAGCACTTTTCCCTGGCAGGGTGGCCTTACCAGGCTACAGAGGAAGAGGATCCAGGCAGTACTGATGAGACTTGATAGGTAGGGTCAGATAGTAGGGAGGAGGACTTCCTCTTTTCAGTGGACTAGGGGGGGGAGGAGGGAAAGAGGGAGGGAGTGTGTACCAAGAGGAGAAGGGCCCTGGAGGAAATGAGGGATGGGGCTATAATTGGGATGTGAAGTGAATAAATTGTAAATAATAATAATAAAAATAATGATGATGATAATAATAAGATTTTTAAAAAGGAAATGAGAGGCTGTTTAGAAGGCTTTAAAAAACAATGAGAAGATTGTATACATACATATCAATAAAAATATTTATTGTGGTAGATATGTGTGATGTCTTTGTTTTAAGGCTTCATAGTCAGTTTTTATAGCACCATCATGTTGTTAGATTACATTATAGTCTCACATAGGAACTATCAAACTGTACTTCCTGTAGTAAAACATATGACCGTTTATACTTTCATTGTTTATGTAAACCTCCTCTGATTTTTAAAAATTCTGAAGGAATACATATACAACTGCATTAGTTATCTAAAGAAATTGTTAATTTGGAATGATTGGAATAACAAAGGCAAGTCAGTGTTTTAGAATTATGTCTCTATTTCTTAAGAGACTCGTAACTTTTCTTCTGCATTTATTGGTATCTTCATTAGCTTAATTTTAGCATGGGCACCTGAAAAAGAAAGGTCTAAGTAGTTGTACCTTTAGGGAGTTTTCTTTCAGAGCGTGCAGACAGTGCTCCTGGTGAGTTAGCCTGGGAACACTCAGCCAGGAAAGCAGGCAACTTCTGAGAGCTTTCCAAGTCAGAGAACTCATTCCATGTGAAGCCCTGATTTTAGCGCCTTCTGTGACACAGCAAACCATAGATGGCTTAAAGCCCATTAGAGATGATCTGTTCAGAGCTACATTTACTTTCCTATGAGAAAAAAAATGTTCGATACAGTGCTTTTAATTTCTTTTTTGGGAATTTCATTGTATACATTGTATATTGATCACATCCACTGTGTTCCCCAAAGTTCCCCAGGCCCACCCTAATCTATCTTCCTCTCAGTTTCACAACCTTTTCTTCTGTCCTTTTTATAGCTTGGAATCGAATCAGTGCTGCCTGTATGTGAATGAGTATGGGGTCATCCGCTGTACCATGGGCACCCTACCAGTGGCCACACTCCCAAAGGAAAATGACTCTTCCTCTCTCAGCAGAGAGCTATTCAGCTGGGGCATGGGTACCTAGGATTCCCTCCCTTATCCATCCCTGCATGAATTTTTTTTCCTGTGGATCCTCAAGTGTATGTTCTTTGTATTTTCTGCAAAGGCCATCTTCCTTCAAAGCTTCTGCTTTCAAAACACACAAAGGATGTGCTTAAAGTCTTGAGAGTCCTTCCAAAATGTCAATACTTGGGAGGCTCACCGCCCCAGCAGGCTCTGTAAGTATGTAGCAGTAATTGGACGTAACACATGACTAACACAACAAGGCTATCTGTGAGTGTTGAGGCTAAATGGGAAAGTCAAGACAACAACATATGACTAAGTTGTGTGTAACTAGAAACACAGGCTTGATATGCCCCTCCCTCTTATTGACCCCTTAAATCAGGTAAGATAGGACTAGCAAAAAACAGCAGCATAAGGAAACAAATGCTCAGCTCAATTAAAATGCAGAGGAATGCAATGGTCACGGGTTAGTTAGCACACAGCCTAAGGGATAACCATTCTGACTTTCTCTTCTACCTTCTGATCTGTCAGTTCTGTCCTCTGTCTTGTGCTCTCGTGGTCACTAGATCATTTTGTGTTTGTAGCAGTCATGCTTAGATACTAGACTGTCCAAAAGAATAAGAGACTGTCTAACTCCACCCAAAGGCCCTAGAAGGCAACACCCTCAGGTTCCTTCAGCCAGCGTTGCTTGGATACTCATTTCTGGGTCACTCGGTGGCAGGGTAATTTGATTTCCATCAGAGCTTGAACTCTTAAGCTTATCACTAAGTCACTTAGTGAAGGGGGTAATTTCCCAACGGAAAACATGTAAGGAGTGTAAATGGGTTTGGGTTTGACAAGCGGCCTCTGTTGATGCTTTACTGTGCTCACAGTTCTTGGTGGTATGGGAGGATGTGAACAAATTCAGTTGCCAGAGGAATGAGAATGCGCTTTGCATCTCAGCAGTTTTGGCATTGGCAGAGAACAACGGTCCACCCACCTTTGAGATTCTACTGTCAGCCCAGGGAAGGCTGGGTCTGCTTTGTGTCCCAGCAAATATCTCACTATTTGTCTCCTTTATGCCTTTCACTTAGCTAATAAAATGAATCATTTGTTAGCATGTAGATATTTCAATTTCAGAGCATTCCTGCTTTGAAGCACAGTTCATAACTGTTGAGCGGTGATCCCAAGACATCAGCAATATCTAGGCAGCAGAGAGTGATTGGTTTCTGTGTACCATCTAAGGCCATATTCCGCTGGAATAAAGTACCTGTGACAACTAAGTTAAATGGAGGAAAAGTGTGTTTTGGTTCCGTGCTTTAGAGGTTTCAGCCGATGACCAACTGGTTAGGTTGGATTGTGTCTATGAAGCAGCCATCTCAAGGTAGGAATCATGGGATAGAGGGAAGCAGTTACCTCATGGTAGCAAGGAAGCACAGCTGGAAAGGGAGAGGAGAGTAGGGTTGTGATCCAAATATCTCCTTTCGGGGCATGTCCTCAGTGGCCTACTTTCTTTCCACTAGACCCTATCTCCTAAAGATTCCTCCGTCTCCCAGGAGTACCGCCAAGTAGAGAACAACCCGTGGAGAAGGGCCTTCAGGGACATTTCACAGCCTAATACAGTCCTGTAGGTGTTCTCTCTCCGCTCTATGATAACTGGTTCAGTTGCTGTGAATTCCATCAAATGATCTTTCCTTCAGTCTCCCCTCCTCCTTTCCTATTTTGGAGGCTGAATACAGTCCCTACTCCTTTTGACGTTAACTGCTACCTTGTGTCTTTGACACCTGCCCTTTTTTCTGCTGATTCTGCAAGTTTTGTCACACTAGCCCTCCAGGACACAGAGGCTGGACATTTCAGCAAGTCTTTGACCCTTAACACCCTATGCATTAAACTGCCCGTTGCTACAGATTGTGTCAGGAATTACCCCACCCCTCTCCTAGCTGCTGTTATTTCTCACTGAAGTCAATGTAGATTCTCAAAGCTCAGTAAACTGTGCTCCCTGAATTCAGCTTTTCAATAGTCTGGCATTTGAAATAAGGTTTCTGTTTTGCTATTTTTTACTTTTATTAAATATCCCGAGAGGTAACCTTTTAGGAACCTATATTTGCTTTTTAGTACACTAAAATTACGTGGTGCCCATGAAACCTGAAGAGGCTAAAATGGGAGTGACTAACTACCAAGTGCAGAGAAAGCATTAATTAAAGTGTCTCACAGCTAAATCTTCTCTATTAAGGAGATAAATTAGAACTGTTGGAATTTACAGAGGCCAATTTTGAGACAGCAAAATAAATCCTATTATTATTCATACCCTGAAAGTAGGTCGATGCAATTGTAGGCAAATGTCAGTAAATTCTGTGAAACTAGTTATTTATATAAATGGCTATTAAGTAGAGGACAATTCAGTCCTTGTTGTTATTTGTTAAGGCCATTGTTTGCTTTTCCTTTCATCTCCATTTAGTTCCAAACTTGAAGCCCTTGTGCCAAGCACATGAAAGGGCCATCCCTTAAGGACTGCCGCTGACTCTGTGTGCAATGGTCCGATGATTGACCTCTCACTTCACTGCCTTTTCTCCATTCAAAAATCCAGAGTTTGGGCCTTAAGATTGTTTAGCAGATAAAAGCCTTTGCTTTCAAGCATGAGAATCTGAGTTCAAATCCTGATACCCACTGGGTAGAAAGAGAGATCCAACATCCAAGAGTCATCATCCCGTTTTCACAAAACATACCATGACACACTCCACCCTCACTACACCATGTCACACACACACATGCACAGGCATTAAATTTTTTTTTCCACAAAATTTTATTGATTTTTTTAAAAGTTATTTTTATATGTACAAAGAATTATTAAATAAAAATGTAATAAATTTTTAATTCAAAAAGTGACCAACGTTGTTCACAGATTGGGCCAATGTGCTCTTCTTTCTAATTTCTTTTGTAAATATAAATATTTTAGAAATTAAAAATAAAAATCTAACCACCTGCTGTTTATTCCCCTCCCCCTTTGTTCACCTCCTTCTGGCGAGGTAGCCACAGAGAGAGAGAGGATCCTGACAGTCCTGATAAGACCTGGTAGGATAGGGTGACCTCCCCTATCAGTGGACTAGGGGAGAAACATGGGTGGGGGGAAGGGGGAGAGAGGGTGGGACCAGGAGAGATGTGGGAGGGGGCCACAATAATAATAAAAGAAAACAAATCTAACCACCAGGGGCAGATCAGGAAACATTCTGGTTTGTTTGTTTGTTCTTCGTTTTTGTAAACAAAGAACTCTTTTTCTCTGTGTAGCTTTAGCTTTCCTGGAACTAGCTCTGTAGACCAGGCTGGCTCTGAGCTCACAGAGATCCACCTGCCTTTGCCTCCTGAGCACATAGTAAACAGTCCTGATAGTGATAGAACTTGTGTTTCAGAAATTGCTTTTCTACCCATTATTGATCACTGTGAGGAATTTCAGACAACCAAATAATCTACATTTTCCAGTAATCACTGTCCCAAACCTCCATCTAAGTACCATTAAGTAATTTAATGTCTTAAAACATTGTTCAAAATCTCACTCATGATTATATCTGCTTTGTCTACTGCTAATTTCAGCTTCTGACTCATGGAACAAATAAAAGCCAGTCTTCATTAATGTGGCTAAACTGTTCTAACTCCACTTTACTGCTAGAAATCTCCTGCACTGGGAGATTTCTCTGGTAATCTCTTGCCACGGCCACTCCATTCTGCATACGCTTTGATGTACTGATATCTTCTTGTTATTCTTTCCTGAGCTTTTTCAGTCACACCCCTTCTAGTTCCCCAGGCTCTGTGCTTTTTAATCCTTCTTGGCCATTCCCCAGGAGGCACCTAATCAAACAAAGGTTCATTCTTGTACCTTTAACCTCTTCATAGTTCCTCTTTTTTCCATTCTTCCCATTTCCTCTATTACTGACTTGCATGAAGCCAGCACTCTTGCAAGCTTTTTCTTGCTTCTCGCATATTTGTCCTATCTGTGATCTTAAACAGCTGGGATTATGTTCCCTAGGAACATCCACCAGGTGCCACGAAGACTACTGGTGGAGAATAATCTTCACATGTCTTTATATCTCACTCACACTTCCTAGTCTGGCCAAAAGAACCCTTTACAAGCACTTCCCCTGGAACAGTCTTTGATCTTCTGATGCTGTGACAAATGGATGCCCTGACACTGCTATGGTTGTTACATCTCTGCTCATTTTGTTCCCACAGCCTGGGCTATTCTCCCCATCATGCTGAGCTGCTGAGCTCATCTTCCACAACGCTCATTAGTGCCACCAGCCTTCTCCTAACACCCAAGTTAGGAGCAACCAAGCATGCTCTACACAGCTAAATTATACTTCTTACAGTGCCCACACTACTTCAATCACTTTGCTTCCCACAGTGTCCAGTGGGTCACTTTCATTTTCTCCATTTGATGCACCCACCTTCCCTCTTCCCTGCCCTAAGCACTTGGCAGAGCACTGTGTCTATGACAGGAGCCCCAAGACATTTGCAGAGATGCAACTACCTGGGATCCAAACGGCTAATGTTTTAAAGTGATCTTCACAGCATCTTTGAAATGTATAATGGAATGTAAAATATAATTCAGCTCACAAAGGTCACAGTAGCCAGAGCAGAATTAACATTTATAAAAGGAACATGCTGCTCTTAAAAAAAAAAAAAAAAAAAGGAGTAGCAGCAATACTAGCAATGGTAGCAGTAGGGCTTATCTGTCCTTGACAGCTTTTGAGTTGAATACTGCATGAGTCAGTTTCCAGAAAGCCAACGTACACAACATTCCTGTTTCAAAATTTACGATCCTTCACTGGCACTTCATTTTGTTGACAAAAGTCAAGCCTAAATTAATAGGTCCTTCGCTCCGTTTAATCTGATAATGACAAGTTTGCATAGTACTACTGAGTTTATCCAGGTTGTTTGGCTGTGGGAGTCTAGGTATTTCCTAAGTTGGCTGGCCACTTTATAGACTCTGCCCCTAGACCTGGAAGTAGCCCTAGATATGTTTGCCAGTTTGCCAGTGGTATTAGTGATCTAAATCAAGTGTGTCTTTGTTTCCTTGGGATATCTCATATGTGGTCACAGCTGAGCTTTGTGCATATCCTAGTACCTTACACTCCTGAACATAATCCATAACTTGTGCCTAAAATGCTGCTTTCTACATCTCTCTGCTGCACTAATGATATTTAAATTTGTTAAGAGGCAATGACTCTCCTAGTTGTCCTCACAGAGGCATTGTAGGGTATGTTTTTGTCTTGAAATAGCCTTTTAACAGCAACAACACACGAGTCACCGACTCTCTGTGCCCACCAGCATAGTGAACATCACTGCCTACCATTGTGAGATGTCTGATGAAGCAAATGCCCCAGATAAAATCATGGGAAATGTGTTTTCCCTTGAATCTTTAAAAATAGTATTAGTTGACACACAGTCCAAACTAATCTTTATCTAAAATGTTTAAATGTAAGGCAGGTCTGCGTGTATCTCTCAGGACGCTTCTCTCGCTGCCTCTTCTTATTTTTTTTTTCCAAAAGCAGCTTAGAGTTCCTGACATTTCCAACCAGTGAGATAATGAAGCCTCAATATGTCATATCCCAGAATTCCCACATAAAAATTATCAGCGAGATAAAATTTTCAGCTGGACTTATTTTATTTGCTGAAGTGACTGAGGTTGACTGGATATTGTTAAGAGCAGGTACCAGACCATTCTGAAAGTAGCTACCAGGCACAACAGGGAGACACATTGTATATTTGGTGGTATAAACACAAAAGGAGATTTCACATTTAAAGCCATGAAACAAGAGAGCTGTAGAGTCGGACTGCAAGCTGTTGAATTTGGTTGAAATATTTAATGCATTATCAACTTATACCTGTGTAAAAAAGCAATATTTTACATGCAATTTCCTGGTTTTGCTCTTCTTAGAAAAACTGAAAGTTAACTGGGAGCATCCTAAAAGCTTTTAATGTTTGCAAAAAAAAAAAAATATAGAATACCCAAGGTTCATAAAAAGCCTAATGATTTGACAAACAATGAAAATATGATCTACATGATAATAAATTTCAACATAGAAAATTTAGTGCCCTGCTAAAGACATAAGATTTCAGTTAAAATTCTGCCCCTGGAAGGACAGGCATTCCACTGTATGACTTTTTTCAGCAGACCCATCCTCAGATGGTGAGATTACACACCGTTATAGTTTGGCCCAAAAATGTCAGTACTTATCCCTGCTTACACAATCCCATTCTGCCTACTTTGATTTATTTACTTATTTATTTTGCCAAAGTCTTCAAAAGAAAAAAGGGTCACTTTAAACTCCCATATGTGTTTCAAATGAGGGGAGGTATATTCCTGGTTGTTACACTTTGCGGGTATTTAATGCAAGCATTAAGCTGTTGACCCTTTTATAACTATCTGTACCAGGGACAATAATGACTTGGATAGAAATATGAGTTGAGTAAAGTCGTGAGGTACTGATATTGGCTCAGAGTCATGGCTAGAATGATTTTAGCTCCTTCACTGATTCAAGACATTCATCTACTACTTGTTCTAGTAAAGGGTATACCAAGTATAGAAAAGTGAATAGCTCCTGAGTCCTACTCTCCAGGAGCTGGGAGCCAATGCCTCCAGCAGGCTTCCCAAAATGTGGGTCACAAGCCATGACTGATGTGGGGGTCATCAAAAATTTGGTCACAATAAAAGCTGTCCAAAGGCCTAGTAATCAAAAAGTAATTCATAATCAAATGTCCAGTTTGTCTTGTTGCTTCAAGCAGCAGCTGATTGAGTTATCATTTGACTTCACCAAAGCCTTGGTTCTGAACACAAATTATGTCCACTTTACACTGTAATGCCATGGAGTACAAAGTGTGGAAAGTGATCTAAATGAAGTGTACTGATCTAAATGAAGTGTGTCTTCGTTACCTTGGGATATCTCATATGTGGTCACAGCTGAGCTTTGTGCATATCCTAGTACCTTACGCTCCTGAACATAATCCATAACTTACGCCTAAAATGCTGTTTTCTACATCTCTCTGCTGCACTAACAATATTTAAAATTGTTAAGAGGCAATGACTCTCCTAGTTGTCATCACAGAGGCATTGTTAGGGTTTTTGTCTTGAAATCTCCTTTTAACAGCAACAACACATGAGTCTCTCTGTGCCCACCAGCATAGCGAACATCACTGCAATAAAGTACACTGCAACTCAGCTTAATCCCAGACCACCTGTGTTATGAATTGCAGTGTGTTCCTGTACATACAAAATTTCTTGCTCTTATGGGCACACAGGAGGTACGTTATGAAAAAAAATATTTTAAATATTTTTTCTGGTATTATTCCTCAGTGTGAATCTGATTGGCACATCTATAGATCGTGTTGTAGTGTTGTGATCTGTGTGAGTTGCTGACACCAAGTCATCTGTTGACTCATAACTTTTGATAAGGAAATCTTGTCTTGTGCTGGGTCGGTACCCCGCAGGTAGAGCTAAGAGGAAGGGGTCCAGTCCAGCTGTATGGACACCCCCCAAGGCTGAGCAGAATGGCGAGTGTCGACGGCCAGAACCTCCCTGGACGCCCCAGGGAATAAAACACTGAGCCTGGAGATCTGTCGAAGCAGGAACTCAGTTTATTAAATTAAGCAGCCCCTTTTTAGAGGTTTGAGTCAGGGGGCAGGATTAAGGAAGTGAGGTGAGATGAGGTAGAGGGCGAGGTTAAGTGGTGCAAGGAGAGGCAGGCCAGTGAAAAGACTCCACGTAACAGTTACCAGGCAGGGTGAATTTTAAGGCGGATATGCTGAATGAATCACTTTTGCCCAGAAGTGGCGCCTGCCTCTTAAATCTGGAACTACAGACAGACTCTCCAGACAAGAGCCAGGCTCAGCTGGATGCAGCAGGCCTTATCAGGCCCAGCATTTCCCCCTTACGCGGCACCTGGTCTGCGAAACACCAGGAGAACCGAAGAGGCCTGCTTGTTCGATTGTTGGAGGAACAGGAAGCAAAGATGTCAGAACGGAAAGTTTTAAACAAATACTACCCACCTGACTTTGACCCGTCCAAGATCCCGAAACTCAAGCTACCCAAGGACCGGCAGTATGTGGTGCGGCTGATGGCCCCCTTCAACATGAAGTGTAAGACATGTGGAGAGTACATCTACAAGGGGAAGAAGTTCAGCGCACTCAAGGAAACTGTCCAGAACGAGGCCTACCTGGGCCTGCCCATCTTCCGATTCTACATCAAGTGCACGCGCTGCCTGGCCGAGATCACCTTCAAGACAGACCCAGAGAACACCGACTACACCATGGAGCATGGGGCCACATGCAACTTCCAGGCTGAGAAGCTTCTGGAGGAGGAGGAGAAGCGGGTGCAGAAGGAGCATGAGGAGGAGGAGCTGAACAACCCCATGAAGGTCCTAGAGAATCACACCAAGGACTCAAAGCTGGAGATGGAGGTGCTGGAAAACCTGCAGGAGCTAAGGGACCTGAACCAGCGGCAGGCCCATGTGGACTTTGAGGCCATGCTGTTGCAGCACCGCCTGTCCCAGGAGCAGCGGCAGCGGCAGCGGCAGCAGCAGCAGGAGGAGGAGGAGCAGCGTGAGACTGCGGCCTTGCTGGAGGAGGCTCGCCAGTGTAGACTTTTAGAGGATTCCGACTCAGAGGACGAGGCTCCACCTTCCCGACCATTGGCAGCCACAAGACTCAACCCCAAGGCCATCCTCGACCAGGTTCCAAAGGCCAAAAGGAAGGCAGGGGGCCTTAGCAGCAGGGCACAGCTGGCTGCCTTGGTTGTGCCAAAGAAGGTGAAGATGGAAGCCAACGGGGGCTCAGAGCAAGTCCATGTGCCCGCCGTGGGTTCCCCGGAGATCAGGAAGGCGGCTGACCCTACA
>JAQQSO010007214.1:0-10779 GCA_028658305.1 Pachyuromys duprasi | reverse complement strand
ACGACATTGCAGCCAGCCCTGAGGAGACAGGATGAGCTGGGGTTGGATGGAAGGGGAGGAGGTCCTCCCCCGCTGGTGGACTTGGAGTGGGCGGGGAGGAGATGAGGGAGGGTTGGGGAGGGTGGGAGGGAGTGGGCGGGCTGGGCATGGGATGCAAAGTACCTAACCTGTGATTGATAACAAAAAATAAAAAAAATTATAAAAAAAAAAGAAGAAGAAGAAGTAGTAGTAAAAGTAGTGCATGAAATTCTTAGAGTGAGTCAACCCTGCCTATGTTTGACCTTTACTTTCTACAGTTCTTTTGTTCACTCATTTATTGCATGATAACCTCATACTGAAGTCATAGAACAGATTTGTGTTCTGGGATTTATGGAGCAGCCATAACCGGTGCCTGTGCTTCCCTCCTTGATCCACACGCGGTCATATGGTACATGAGCTTTCTCAGAGTAGTTACTGTTTTCACTCAGGACTTGGTGATGACTCACTTTATCCCTTTCGGGTACTGAAATCTCTTTTGTCATTCAGTAGAGTTTTCTATTTACCAGACAGACGGTGCTAGATATTATTGTCTAGTTGGAATTTTTCTGGGGAAAAAGAGTCCTTAAGTAAATATTTCAGAGTTACTCATGTGCTCACATACACAGAGAAACCTGAATTTGCTGGGGCATCTGTTATATGACTTCAGTACAAGGTCATCATGAACTAAAAAAGTTCTATACAAAACAATTTAAAAGGCAATTTGCACATATCAACTCTTTTCAATTACTCAGTAAATACATGCATAATAGTTTTATTCCCATTCTATAGGCAGAGGCAATTTCTGAATGGTAGACTATTTCAATACCATGTCTATCCATCTCCCTCTTCTTCTATAAGGATTCCTACACTCTGCCCAAAGTTTGGCTTTGAATCACGATATCTCCTTCGATATTCTGGTGGGTAAAGTCTTTCAGAGGACTCCTGTGGAAGGCTCCTGTCTTGTTCCTTGTCTTCTCCTACTGCTGATGCCTGTCCTGTTTGCCCTTCTAAATGGGAATTAGCATCTTCCCTAGGGTCCTCTTTGTTGTTTAGCTTCTTTAGGACTATAGTTTTTAGTATGTTTAACCTATGTTATATGGCTAATATCCACTTATAAGTCAGTATATACCATATGTGTCTTTCTGCTTCTGAGTTACCTCACTCAATATGATCTTTTCTAGTTCCCACCATTTGCCTGACCAGATAAGCTAGGGTCAGATTGAAGGGGAGGAGGTCCTACCCTATAAGGGACTAGGGAAAGGTCATAGGGGGAGAAGAAGGAATGTAGGTGGGACTAGGAGGAGACCAGAAAGAGAGCTGCAGCAGGGATACAAAGTGAATAAATTGCAATAAGTAAATATATAAATAAAATTAAATTTAAAAAAATACCATGTCTATAGCAACACACCTGGAAATAAAAGAAAGCCTGAACTTTAAGCCAATCACACTGCCCTATTTCTATGCTAACCACTGCTTTCTACTGGATTAATCAGAAGGGGGAATATTCCTTAATTTAAATCACACAGAGTCAGTCAACCTAGTTATTTCATCCTTCCCATAAATTGAAAGGTACAAGAAAGGAAATTCTGGAATTTGTTAACATTATCATCAAAAGCCTCTCCAGTGTTCTAATACCACTTCCAGTTTTGACCACAAACCAAGTATTTAATCACACACCATCTTGTATCACTTTATTTGTTACTATATTTCAATTTCTTGAGATTATAATATAATTACATCATTTTCTCCCTTTCCTTTCCTCTTACCAACTCTTCCCAGGTACCCTCTTTAGCTTGCTCTCTTTCAAAGTTGTGTAATCTTTTTTTTAACTGCCATTACATATAACACAACCCCCCAAAACAAGGGGACAGCAATTACTGCCATATATTAAACATTCACTTTGTGGAAGCACTGGAATAGACTCTCTTCTTACACAAGCATATTCAATCTAATCACAACTCTAAGGAGTACATATTTCTGTTGCATATGAAAGCTACCGACACTTGGAATTTGAACTAAGATCTATTATGTCTTCATAGTGCAGAATCTCTGTGGTATTTTGTGCTTCAAGTTTCATCTGTGTGTGTTAGAAGAATGGATACACACTAGTGTATGAATTTGAGGAAGTCCCATCTTAGCCAGCAGGTCTAAGGTTGATTATTTATTCACAGGATCATAACAATAATCACAATCTCAATAATTTTATTATCTAGTCCACTGTCCTTTCTATAAGATTATTATCAGAAAAATGTAGGTACACATCCCAAAATTAGTCACTTTTAAAATTCCTGGTGTTTACTGAATCTGCTATCCATTCATCTCACCTATTATACAAAATAAAACAAACACAAATTACAAAATTAAATTAAATCTGCAATTAAAATAGATTTTTCCATTGATTATTTCATTGCAGAACTGTGGGGAAATGTCAGCAGACTGAACATTTTCTAAGGCACCACCTGCTTTGGAGTCAGTTCAGGCTACTATGGTAAAACATGGAACACTAGAGGGATCTGAACACTGGCATTAGTCCTTACTCTTCTGGCTAGGAAGGCCAAGATCTAGGTAATGATAAATTTGGTTCTTGTTTGGGGCAAGAGGTTATCCTCTTGCTGTGTCTTTAGCTGACCATAGCAGAAATTAAGTCATTATGCCTTATTCATTTTTGATAAAGTGATGAAACTCAGCATGGAGACTTCACACTTGTTATCAATCACCTTGACAGGGTCCTTTCCCTCAGCTCAGATAGGATTTGAGGGCAGGAACAGAGACACCCTTTCATTGCTGTTCCTTAGCAGCTTTTATGATCAGCTTCTAGCATCAGCCAGTTGTGGCTGAAGACACCTGTGAGCAGCAGGAGGCAGCACCTTCTAGTGTTACAGCTCACCTACCTGCATTACTTACTGGAACCTGAATTACAGTGTGGGGTTCTAGGAAGTCAAATTCTCTAGCCCTGATAGCAGCTAGTATAACTGGCCTTAGGCCTAAGATGTCTTAAATCCTTGACTCCTTTTGTAAAGGTTTAGTCTTATTACATTTTGATTGTGTGTTCGTTTTAAGTGTGTGTTCTTATGTAAGTGCAGATGCCATCAGGATCTAAAGGAGGTCATCCGATCTAGGAGCTAGAGTTGTGGGTGGTTGTAAACCATTTGATGTGGATACTTGGATTCCCTGTGTGTATTATGTGTTCCTAACTACTAAGTCATCTCTCTAGTTCCAAATCCTTGGCTCACAGGCCTAACCAGTCTCTAGAACTCTGCCAATGATCAGTGTCTATAGTTTCTTTTCTCTGGCTCTTTATATCCTTCTATCCATTTTTTAAAAATACTGTTGACAACAATCTTCAGTTGGGACACCAGAAGAAGCTCTCCCCTGGGTTCAGCGGGTATGGTTATAGGGCAATCTAGATTTTATCAACATTTGTGGTGCTAAAACATGTAGCACATGTTGTTTGAAACAGTTGTGGCTGGGCAACACTTTAGAAGTCAACATCATGCTTTGGCAGGAAGTATTTGTAGTTGTTATGTATCTTCAAGGCATCCTAGAAGCATTCACAGCAGCCAATGACAACACACCAGTCCAGCTGCTAGGCTGATAGTCTACTCAAAACAACCAGGACCTATTAACTAGCAAATCAAATGGTCCTACATACGAACATCTTATTTTAAGATAAGAAAAACAAACATCACTTAGTGCAATAATAATGCTTTACTTTCCCACAATTCCCAGCGCGATGCAGTACCCAAATCTATTGCCTTCTGATCTAAACCAGATTATATCTTAAAGACCTACCTTCTAATATCATCAAATTAGAAGTTTCATTCTGTTACATAGCACCATGGAGATGGTCTTTTGTGTAGTATTCACCACCTCTCTACATATCCTTAATTACTTGCCACAGCTCAAGAGAGTTCAAGAGCTCTCAACCACTGCCTCTCTTAACTGAGTAAAGTCAAGTTTTTGCACTCTCTGAGTGTCCAAGGTTGAATTGGGTGTCTTTCTTCCATGTGCCCATATCCATCTGTCCTTATTTCAGGTCAAATTTTAGGCATAAAATATAGAACCTTAGAAACAAAAAATGCCACTATAATCTGCCTCCTAAAACTAACTGAAGATTTAGATCGTGTTAAGTGTTCTGGAACCCAGAAAATAGGAAAAAATTAAGAACAAAAGCTCATTACATGCCCCCTAGCTCCATCCCAGTGGCCAGCCAGCTCTGCTATGATAGTGACCTTCATTGAAGTTTGTGGACACCCCCTGGAGTAGAGGAAGCATTGTAAAAGGAAACTCAGCATGCTGTATTTGTTTAACAGCTTGACTATGCAGGATTCATGTAGAAATCAATGACAGGCTAGTATGCCTAAGCTGGTCTTAATGGGATAAAATCTCACCCAAAAGGCTAAATGAGCAAAAACAACATTTTAATTTTCAGGGCAAAAGACTAGTTTGTGAAGGAAAATGGGGAGAAAAACACTCCTGAGGTGTTACTGCTGAGTAAATTGGAGATCTACTGTTTTAATACCTGAAAGAGGCAGGTGGGAGGAGAAAAAGTGAAAAAAAATTATTATGCAGACCTGCCTTTGACCTTGTCTAACAATGAGTCCCTGCCAGAGGCAGACTGTAAAACCTTGTGAGAGAAAGAGAAAAGAGAGGAGGTCATATTTTTGCAAACCCCTTTTATCAAGAGCTTTCCTAAAGTAATGTGGAAAGGAGGGCCAAGTACATGAGAAGGCAGTGGAATAGTATACAGGAACTCAATCATGAAAACTTCCAGCATCTCTATACACTTATCAGATCATTAGAGAACATGAAAAGCCTAGAGACCATCAGGGAGTGAAAACATGGGACATAGGAAGGAGGAAAAAGTAGGATGAAACCTGAGAATTTACCATTGCTTTTGTTAAGGAATATTTTTAAGACTTAGACTCAGTTTAAGGAGGGGGAAAAAAGTAGACATAGGGCTGAGGAGATGGTTCCGTGGGTGATATGCCTGTTGTACATTCATGAAGATGTGAGCATGATCCTTAGAACATACATAAAAGTCAGAGGCAGCAGTATGTAACTGTAACCCTAGTGCTCTTCCGGTAGAATAGGAAGTAAAGTCAGCCAAATCCCAGAAGGTCGTGGGCAAAATAGTATGGTGTACAATGCTGCGAGCAAGAAAATAGAGACCCAAATCTCAATCAGGAAGGAAGGCAAGGAATCACATTTGAAGCTGTCTTCATACAAGCATGCCATTGTAAATATATGCCTACATACAGAGAAGAGGGTGCTATTCATAACTATCTCATATCCTAAACTCCAGAATTATAACAATGAACTCTTTAGTCATTTCCTTCAATATTTGCCAAATTAGGGTTTTCTGAAAAAGTAGGCTGAATAAGACATAGGCAAGGTAATTTATTATACATTTTGTCTTAGATGTAATACACACACACACACACACACACACACACACACACACATACACACACACACTGTATTCTAAGAAGTCCCATAATTTGCCTTAAGGAAGTGAGGCTGCTACTGTGTAAATATTCTACCTCTAAAGTTTGAAATCCAGTAGCTGTGCTATACGAAGCCTAGAAAAGATTTATATCCCAATCCAAGGGGAGCAGAGAATTTACAATTTTGTCATCTATTTGGATCCTAACTTGACTGATCCATGCTCACTCTACATAGTATTCTTTCTACTGATTCATACGTTAGTCTCTTCAGAAAACACTTTCACAGAGACATTGAAGAGTATTTTACTGGCTTTCTGGGAATCTTTTAACGCAGACAACTTCACACATTAAATTTGCCATCATCCTATCCACTCTCAAGAGAATGTATCTGTTTACCATTGAACAGACAGCTATGAGTATTGTGTAACTTCTTCCAAATTATAAAGACAAGGACCATGTTTTCCCAGCATTTTCTGTAGTAATCATTGCTGTATCCTTGTCAGAACATCAAAACATACCCCACTATGGTTTGGATGTTCCACAAAAGCTTATATGTCAGAAAGGAAATACTTACATTCTCACATAAAATGCCTTTGGAGGTGAGGCTCTTGGCAGGTCATTGGTATTCGATGAAGTGATGTGTATGGGCTCCTGTAATGATGTTACTGCCTTTAAGAAGAGGAAAAGCTGAGCTAGCACATTTGGTCCATCTTAACATGTGACATTTCCAGCATGGCATGGTGCATGGGAAATGCCTTCACCAGATTCTAACCTCTTGCTCATGACCATGAGCTAAATAAATATCTATTCTTTATACCTGACTATGGGTTGAGAATATGTTGTAGGAACAGAAAAGAGAATAAAGCATAGCCCAGTAAGATCAAACGCAAATGCTTACTTGTTTCTCTTCTTTCAGACATCTCTCACTGAGCCATTACTAAATGGATCCTCCTTTGCCCTGATGCAGAGCAAACACAACGCTGTCTGTATGTAGTCACTCTCATTATTTAACATTTATTTTAAATGTTATTTTATTTTTTCATCTGTCTTTCTACACCGAGCGTGATGTTGGGAGCAATGAAATTGTTAATGTTGTATATGTCCAAAAATGTTATTTCACTTTCAGACTTGATTTGGAGTTGGGCTGAGACTATACTTGCTGTTTAAGACTCTCTCCTCAAGATTATAACACAGCACATGTTTGGATGTCAGAGGACAATCTCAGCTGTCAACCCATGCCTTTCACCATCCTTGAGATAGGATCTCTCATTACTCATCACGGTGTGTGCCCGCTACATGTCCTGCAAACTTTCAAAGATTCTTTTTTTTTCTGTGTCTCATCTTCCCACAGGAGCACAAAGATTACAGACACCTGTAATATTGCATCCAAACTGTACATGTTTTCTGAGGATCTCAGCTTTACCCATTGTTCCATCACTATAGCCTGCAGAATCTTTCCTACTCATTCTGCTGGACATGGGGCACGTACTTTTATGTAGAAATTTATGTCCTACAATTAAAAGGAACTATGTTTTATAGAGTATTGATTAGAAAGTGTTTTTAGCATAAATTCTAGTTGCTAGCTTTTAAAACTTAACCACATAATTGACACCACGCCTATTCCATTTTTGAGATCCTATAGATCAGTTACAGTGATCTACCCAGTTAGGATCAAGAGTTGAGCATGTAACTGAGATGAGAGGAGTCAGGGGGACATTCTGGTGGCTGCCTGCTAAATGAGCAGGAGCTCTTTTTTTTTCTTTATTTGCTTCTGTCAAAAGAATGTGACATCATCTGGCAGCTATAGGGTTGTGGGTCTGATATAGAGGATTGCTTGAGGGATTCTAAAGAGTTTTGTTGAGGGAAATACAAACATACATATATATATATGTATATATATATGTATATATGACTACATACATATATACATATATATATATATAAAGTCTAAGATTGCTTTTTGACAGAAAATGAAACCCCCAAAACTCATGACCCTATAAGATAAAAGTCTGTAGACAGAGCAATGCTATGGAAAATACTTTTTTCTATAAAAACAACAAGGATGACCTTACACACAAAGGGGATTTTTGAAAAAAAACAGTAATAGAAAATTAAGCTAAAATTAGAATAATTAATCATTTAATTAATCTGAACAAAATATTTGCTTGCCTTCATGTTAAGATATACAAGGATATAAGATTATCTCTCCAAAATGATATAAATCAATAAATAAAAGTTTTCTTCACTTTGCCAGTGGACATTCATTTTAAATGTAAAAATCAGTTATTTCATTTCTTCCAGAAGAGCTACCAGACTCAGGGTATTAGAAGACAGACACTTGAGACAGTGTTTATGATTCTATCACTTCCAATAAGGAGGAGGAAAGGAGCTGAATTATTCTCTACTTAACACAATCTCGTTGGTTAATTGGGTTTTTCTCACTTTTGAATTGATTGCTACAACAAAAGCACAGCGAACTCTCTTTGCCATGTTTTCCATGTGACAGACTAATTACTAAAATCTCCCAACTCTGAGCATGATGTATTTGGAAGCTCTGGATTCGAATGGATAATTGAACAGCTGTTCTCACCGCCAGTTCTCTGTGTGTGTTTCATAAACGTGCTGTATCTCGTATTAGTCTTTTCAAAAAAATGTTGCAAGTTGACATTGATTGTTAGGTATGAAATCTGAGCAATTTGGAGCAGAGTCAAAGGTGAGCAAATGTGACATTTTCTCTAAATGGGTTAGAAATTGGTGGGGCATTTGTGGCACACGTTCAGCTGTCACAGCCCAGCTTCTGTAATCAAATTCAACCTAAACTCAAATCTAAACAGACTGACCAGTCCTAGACGGTCCTAGATGGTACAAAAGATGGTGACCATGACATTAAAGCCAATGTTCCTTATGTTCTCATGAAATATCTTATTATTCATTAGTATACTTTCAAAGCATAATGTGGACTCATCTAAAAGGATTAGCATTGTATATTCAAAAGAGGATGTCCTTTTCAAAACCCTATTATGTGTCTATAACCACAGTAGGTGCAATGGTAGGGGAATGAATGCCATAAATTTTGATCCAAGAAACCACTGGTGAGACATAACAAAACAATTCTACAATAATGCAAAGTGTTCCTTTAGAGTGAGGCCTGGAAAACACAATCCATTTTGTATTCAGGATTCCATCAGTGTCCGGAATCAGAGTCTCTCTGCAGAGAGTTCAGAACAATAAACACCTTTATATCAGTGAAGTACATACAACCTCAGCCACGCCCAAGTGCCATGGAAACCACAGTGTCCATGCATCTCAGTGGGAAAGCAGCTAAGTGATGGACAACTCCAGAGAAACATCTCTGAATTTGAAATGTGATGAAGGAAGAAAAGGAGTGATTGGCTACATACAGTTATACAGGAATATTTCTTAATATTTTGGATCTTCAGGGCTTGTCTACAAAGGATGTCTTTATCTTGTATGCCCCTCTCTTTCTCTATATTCAGAATTATCCTATACCATGAAATAAAGATGGAAATCAGAAAAAAGGCAGGCAATTGATTAAGTAATCAATAGGTGAAAAATTAATTGAATCTGTGAATTAAAAAGAGGCCTGGTAAAGAGTGCTATTGGAGACACATAGTGAGAAAATAAGCCTATGGTTTTGTGAGATGGAACTATTTACATATGATATAGGGTTTGGCCAAATCTTGAAAAGTTGGAAATATTTCAGATGCTGAAAAAAATGACATTAGCCGAGATGTTTTTCTTCTCTACCTTATCGAAAGAATCATTAAGGCAGTCTTCTTTTATAATTTTATGAGTTTATCATTTCATTGATACATAGATATGATGTTGCATAATGTTTAAAAGCAAGAAATCTAGAGCCAAATTGCTTGTCCTTTGTTGAAATCTTGTTCTATGGGTGCAACCTTTTAATATAATTGTTCTATGTCAATTTTGTCATCCACATCTACTTACTGAAAATACTATAAAGAGTTGTTTAATGAGTTGGGGTGAAGTTAAATAGTTTATGGCAGTTATAGGCAGTCTTGTAGTAGTCTTACATAGAGGATACAAAAAGTTGCCAGTTATAGCAACTTCACCATCAAATACATACCTCTCTTCACACTAGAGTATTAATGCAAGAAAAAGGCTGTACCACAGAAAGAGAACACATTTGTTCACACTCTCCTGAAATTAGCTACAGCCAGGTGAATAGTTCTCACCTATGTATATGAGCAGAAAAGATGCAGTCCAGGAGAGGGCAAGAAAAAAAAAGTAAGCAGATTCTCTCAGCTTTGTTTATTCCATTCTTCAGTCCTTAGGCCACCCCATGCAACAAGTGATTAAATGGCATCATTAATTAAAATGGTCATTATGCAAGAAGGACTAGAACACACCAGTAATAAGAACTAGAGAAGACATACCCTCCATTTTAACTATGATTATTCTTGAGTTTTTATTAGAATTATTACTTTCAACTGGAAACAGCCAATGATAAAATAAAACATCTCCTTTTGTGCTTTCTTTTTTTATTAATTCTTTTTTTAATTTATTTATTTTTATATCAATCACAGGTTAGGTACTTTGCATCCCAGGCGTAGCCCCCTCCCTCATTCCCTCCCACAATCCCCCTCCCTCCCTCAACACCTCCTCGCTCCTCCAAGTCCACCAATGGGGGAGAACTTCCTCCCCTTCCATGCAACCCCAGCTCATCCTGTCTCCTCAGGGCTGGCTGCAATGTCCTCCCCTTGGATCTAGCCAGGCTGTCACTCACCGGCATGTATGGGGGAAGGTCAAAGAGTCAGCCATCAAGTTCATGACTGAAACAATCCCTGTTTCCCTCACTAGGGTCTTCAGTTCGACAATGAGTTATCATGGGCCCCATCTGAGCAGGGGTTCCAGGCCACATCCATACATGGTCCCTGGTTGTAGAAACCGTCTCATACAAGACCCCTGTGCCCTGCTCAGTTTGGTCTTTGTGGAGCTCTTGTTCTCCCCAAGTATCACCAACTTCCCGCATTTCTATCATCACTTCTCGCCCTCTACCAAAGGCTTGATCGCGAGTCTTAATATCTGCTCTGATACATCGCTACATTGACACCCCCAGAGGTCCTCCTTGGCATACTCCTGTTCTGTTGCTTGTTTTCTCCTCCACTCAATGTCCATCCCATTTGTTCATCCAAACGAGCATTGATCATGGCAACCTGGGTCGTCCTTCCTGTATATCCTCCCTAGGTGTGTAGATTTCAGCATGACCGTCCAATCCTATAGGTCTATATAAGTGAGTATATACCATATGTTTCTTTCTGCTTTTGGG
>JAQQSO010007213.1:0-10779 GCA_028658305.1 Pachyuromys duprasi | reverse complement strand
GCAGGCAAATGGTGGGACCTGGAAACTATCATCCTGAGTGAGGTATCCCCAAAGCAGAAAGAAACATATGGTATATACTCACTTATATAGACCTATAGGATAGGAAGGTCAAGCTGAAATCTACACACCTAGAGAGGATATACAGGAAGGAGGACCCAGGTTGGTATGATCAATGCTTGTTTGGATGAACAAATGGAATGGACATTGAGTGGAGGACAAAACAAACAACAGGACAGGAGCATGCCAAGGAGGACCTCTGGGGGGGTCAATGTAGCGATGTATCAGAGCAGATATTAAGACTCACGATCAAGACTTTGGCAGAGGGCGAGAAGTAATGATAGATCTGGGGGAGGTTGGCGAGACTTGGGGAGAACAAGAGCTCCACAAAGACCAAACTGAACAGGGCATAGGGGTCTTGTATGAGACGGTTTCTACAATCAATCACCATGTGTGGATATGGCCTGGAACCCCCGCTCAGATGGGGCCCATGATAGTTCCTTCTTGGAATGAAGACCCTAGTGAGGGAAACAGGGACTGTTTCAGTCATGATCTTGATGGCTGACTCTTTGACCCTCTCCCATACAAGCCGGGGAGTGACAGACTGGCTAGATCCCAGGGGAGGACATTGCAGCCAGCCCTGAGGAGACAGGATGAGCTGGGGTTGGATGGAAGGGGGGGAGGTCCTCCCCTGTTGGTGGACTTGGAGGGGGCGGGGAGGAGGGAGATGAGGGAGGGAGTTGGAGTGTGGGAGGGAATGAGGGAGGAGGCTACACCTGGGATGCAAAGTACCTAACCTGTGATTGATATAAAAATAACTAAATTAAAAAAAATAAAAATATATTTAAAAAAAGAATAGAACTGAAAGTAATGGAAAGAAGCCTGTAGAGCTAGCATGTAAGAATATCCCAGAAAGAAGAAATGGTGAGTTACTGGATAGAATTTGCAAGAATTTATATCACTCACTGTCTGCTTATCCTTATTATATGTCTGTGTTCCTATCAATTTCTCAGGAAGTTCTTATAAAGTATTTATTGTGATCAGTATTTCTATATTTTATAAAAATATTTTTAAAAAAAGACATTCACATTCTAGATATGAATGTCCATAACTCCTCAGAGTTTTACCATTAGCCAGATCAAATAATGCTCTGGAAAAACTGACTTCTAGGTAATGTAGCTCAGTCTAAAATTACAGACAGTTCTTCAAGCACTATGATTGGAACATCAAAGAGTTGACAAGACTGGGTGTCCAGTGCAAGGTATATAAAGAGCTCAAGAGCCACAAGAAATCATGAAGATATAAAAGAAAAGAATGATCCTTCCACAGTACAGAGATGTGAGAGACATATTCTTGCTACCATCCACTGGTTAAAAGTGCAGCCTGCAAAGCTCAAATGTCAGTAGGACAAATAGAAAGCGCTAGCTTAAGATATAGGCAAATTTGAAGATATTCAAGACAACCTAAATTCTAAGAATACTAGTAATAATTTTGCAAGCTTAACAGTACCCAAATAATAAGCACTGCAGAAAGAAAAACAAAAATTAAATAAATTTATTTACCAAAATTAAAAAAAAATTCCTTAGGTACATACATTTGAACTACATTTTTGTAGGTCTCCTCTTCCCTCTGTGTGTGTTGGGGGGGGGGAGCTGTTGGCCACCAGCATATAAGGACAGGATGCAAAGAGGTGGGGGGATCCTGGAAGGCATGTGCTACAGGGTGACAGATCAACTTTATTCCAGGGGTGATGGGAATATATAGAAAAATGGAAGCAGACAGGAGGTAGCCTGATAGGTGCTCACAGAATTTTTCATTTGTTTTAAACAATGGCATCCTATTGTTCACTCAAGGGCATACTACCTAACTATCATATGGGAGGGGAGCATTCTGCAGGAAATGTGTCAGAAGCTACTTTATAAGCCAGTCATCTAGCTCAGGGACATCTTCCAAATAAAGACAAGCAAGGAGTAGGAAGTCCCAATAGGGGAAGAGAGCCTTCCATCTTGTGCTAAGCTTAGAGAGCTGTCAGCTCATTGAAGCTGCAATCTTCGGCAGCAAGGCCCTCCAAACACATTTCACATGTTTTTTGAGATTATAATTATATCATTTCTCCCTTCCCTTTCCTCTCTCCAAATTTGTTCTCTCTAAAATTCACGGGTCCTTTTTTTTTGTAGATAGATAGATAGACAGACAGATAAATAGATAGATATGTAACTACGTTATATATAATAAACATATATTCCTAAATATATAAATACAAATTGCTCAGTTTGTATAATGTTACTGCTGATATGTACCTTGTTTCAGTTCTGGCCATTTGATATTTGACAACTATTTGCTGTGCTCTTCCTGGGAAGAGAGTGTTTTGCTTACTTTCAGCATTCTTTAGTTGACCTTATGAACTATGCTTACAGATCTTTACGTGTCAGGCTGAAATTTTAAAATTAATTCTACACAATATTAGACTCTTGAGTCTAGTCTATTGACCATAACTACTGTATCTCATCTCTTTTAACCTTTCTTTTAATTATCTATCCATCCATCCATCTATCTGTGTCTCTCCATTACAAGAACCAATCAAAGCTTTCAATCATGAGTGTGGTATGATTAACATTTCTTTTTGGAAAACTATTTCACTATTTCCAACAGCAGAACGGGTTATCAGCAGGTAAGGAACATAGTGTTTTAGAAGCTTACATTTCCCAAATGTGGTCATATATATTCTTTTTACATTTATTTGAGGTGTAGTTATTATTCAAGTTTGGCAGTTCCCATTCAAAGAAGGGCTTAGCTTGCACATGTCAGATCCAAGGCTAGCACTCATTTGCTTGGTTTTAATACATTTCCTGTCTTTATATTCATTTCTGTTCTTTGCTGACATTTCATGCAAATACTGCACCATTCTGCAACAACATTGAGTCCGTAACTCATGGGAAACTTTGAAAACTCTAAAGGCAGCCAGAGACTTGTTTGTAAACCAATGAATCTGCTTTCCTTTATTTTTAGGTACATAGCTTGGCATTTTTCAGATGCCCAACAGTTAGATGTCACTATCACCTAATTTTTAGCAGATGAAATTGGACAAAATGTTGGATTCACCTCTTCTAACCTTGGTGCTAAAACCTCTCATGTTCTGTGCCCTCTGCCATCTTGTTGGAAGGTGTAAAGAAGCAGGACAAAGGTTAAGTGCTCAGAGCGGTAGAGCCAATTCCAGACAGAAGACACCTGACTGGCTCCTCCATAGAAGCCCCATGAGCTCTCTTTGGGTGTAACACACAACATCACTCTCCATCACTTATAGGAAATTAAAAATACAATCAACATGGTTACTGCATTTTACAATTATAACTAAGATATGCATTAGCTAATTTAAATGTCTGTAATACATATGCCAAAATACTTAAACTTCTCTTTATCTAGGTAAGCCAGACGGGTCAAGTTGATATCTCAGCCTGTAAAGATGCTTGCCTTGCAAGCCAGGTGACCTGCTGAGTTTGACTCAAAACACACAGAATGGGGGAGGGGAGAACCAACTCCACAAAGTAGTCATTTTGACTTTCACCAAAAGACCATGCACACATGGCCCCCACCCATTGACACACACAATGACAATGATAATAAATAAATTATAAAGTCCTAAAGTTAAAAGGGTTAGAGTACAAAATTTATTTTTACATCTTTCTTTTTTTGAGCATTGTGTCTTCAGGAATTTAATGTAGACTGAACAATATTGTTTCAAGATTAAAGGAAGCAGGTTCTTACATCCCACAAAACTGGCGATCAGTAAACGTTCTCTCCCTCTGGTGGCTCTGCACAGTGCTGTTAAGCTAGCTTAGGCCAAAAGTATAATGAAGAAGGCACAAAAGATTTCTTCTTGCATGATATCCCAGTGTGCTTAGTATGGAATCAATGCTGCCAGTGTTTTCTAAACCCATCATAATAATAAATCACAAATACATCTCAGTTAGTTCACTGTAAGTCACTGTTTGTCTTAAAATTAAATTAAAACTTTAATTTTCTAAAACAAATGAGGTGCACATCTACAAACTGAAAAAGATCCATACCTTAATAAAATATATTTCATCTGTATGTTCTTTCATTTCCTTTTTAATTCTCCCAGGACCTCTTAGGATGCAGCTAGATGAGACTTCGTAATTGTAAGCAGCTATTTGGAATTGCTAAATCAAAGCAGACTTCCAACTCTGCATAAGCAAACTTTATTACCACATCTATTTTCTGGATGAATTCCTGTCTATCATGTGTATCGTGCAGTTTTCTTTCTTCTTTCTCTAGATAATGCCAATTAAATCAATTATAAGAAGATCTAGGAGCCTTAACTATAAAAACACATTTTCTTATGAAGAGTGGGAAGTTTATTCCTAACCAAATATCTATGCTGGATATGACTTAAGTGTCACACAGCCTTAAAAGCAGGGACTTGGAGAGTACAAATGTTCTAGTGTTAAGACACTGGGGTGTTAGATCATGTGTGTCATTTGTAAAAACTTACAGGCTTTTCCAACAAAAGATTCGAGTGTCTTGTGTGGTTCATTAAGGGTCCTGCTCCTTCCTGTGGCTGCTGCTTCTCTCTAGGGCTGTGAGTCAGGAGTTCAGTGCTGCTGTCTTACCCAGGTTACTTTTCCCTATGCATATTTCCTGAGTGAAAATGAATAGCAGGCTTAATCCACTCCTACATATTTCCCTCTCTAAAAATCTAACCTTACACAGAGCACTTAGTATTTTTGCAGTTATGCCAAGTGTGACTGTTAATATGGGCAATATATATATATATATATATATATATATCATATATATATGAGAATATATTTTTTAATTTTTACTGGGCTTTAAAAAACACATTCCCATTGTGTTAGGGGGTACATATCTGCCACAACAAGAACAGAGGTCAAGGGACAACTTGTGGGAGTCAGATCTTTCCTTTTACCCATGTGGGCTCTAGAGAGGGAACTCAAGTGGGCAGGTTTGGCAAGATACATTACCAGACACAGCTTGTAATTTTTATAAACTATATACCTAAGAGCTTGAGAGGTGGATCTGATGCTGAGAGCCTGTGTTACTTTTGCAAAGGACCCAAGTTAGCTTCCTTGAACCTATACCAGATGGTTCCAACCATCTGCATTTTAGCTCCTAGGGATTAATTGCTTTTTCCTCTGGACTCCATGGGCATCTGCACTCACACAAACACACACACACACACATACACTCTCTCTCTCATGCACACACATGTGCATACACACTTGTGTACACATGCACACAAGATCATCTTTAAATGTCTATATACATCTCATTCTTTGATACTTCAGAGCAGCTACAAAATCAAATTTCAGTTTCCTTGTGTGCTTCCATTGAATTACATATAAAGGGCTCAAATGACTACTCTGCAGAAAATAGGAAAAGGCATTTTATGGGACTCACACTAAATCATTTGAATGTGGATAATGTGTCTACTCTTCAAAGATCCATTTAAAGGAGGTTTGGTCCCCAAGGCACTGGACCAAAGGTACTGTGGACCTCTTACAAGGATAATGGGATATCATTAGGTCATTGAAGGTGTGCCTGTAATAGGAGGGGGACTCCCATGCCTCAGCTTCGTTCTTCCCTGGTGATGGGGCTCCTTGTGTAGCTACACTTTTACTCCAGCTAGCCTATGCTCTCAGGGAACACTAGCACAATGGTCACTGAAATGTTGAATTTAAACCACCAAACCCGTGAGCTGAATAACTATGTTCTCTCTTGTAACAACTTATGTATTTTGTTGAAAAGGTAGTTAAGGAAGAAGTTATGAGACATTCTCCAATTCAAGTTGCTTACAGAGCAAAGCACCTTGGGGAGGGGGGGTGGACTATGTCAGTTTTAACCTTCACATGCTGAGAAACCTCAGCTGGGATTTCTCTGGATTTGTGCCTCTTGCTCAAGATAGTGCCATTCTCTCCTCACAGCTAGCACAGTGACAATGTTCAGGCACAGTTTTTGTAAGCCCCCAAACTGGGTCAAAATACAGATCAAGCAAAGCATGAAGAAAAATGTATGAGAGAAGAGAGATAAATGGGTAGAGAGGGGGAAGGGAAAGGAAGAGAAGGAGAGGGAAGGGAAAGGAGGGAGGGAAAAACAAGAAGGAAGTCTGGGGACTTGCTTTGGTCCTCTTAGATGGTCAGGATTCCTGACTGTCCCATAGGTTACTCCTGTCCCATATGTTTTCATCAGTGTCTTCTTTCTTTCTTTCTTTCTTTCTTTCTTTCTTTCTTTCTTTCTCTTTTTTTCTTTTTTCATTTCTTCCTTTTTTTTCAATTTGAATTGGAACATGTAGAAAGATCTCTCCCATGTAATAGGTCTGTACTTTCACACACCTTTACACTATATAAAGCTATAGACTGCTTTTGATTAAGACCAAACTACCTATTTTTGTTTTCTTGTAAACTTGTCTTTGTTCATTTCTGAGTTCTTTTTCTCGGCTTGCTTAAAGGTATTGGCATAGTTTGTATGTGGAATGGTTTCATACATTCAATTCTAATTAATTAGAATTAATTAATTCTAAGTAATTAACATCACTCTTAAAACTTTCAAAATCTTGTCTATGACCATAATCAATAGTACTTGATCAATAACTCTGCTGTTATAATTATTTGATAATATTGAAACATGAACATCAATATATGTTTAAACAAAGATACCTTTAAACATAAAACATTGAATTTCCTAGACATATTAATGATTATAAAATCAACACTTGTAGCACTATGAACATTCAAATAGGATAAAATTACTCTTTCTCTCTCTCTCTCTTTCTGTGTGTGTGTGTGTGTGAAAGAAAGGATGCATTCATTCATCCTTTTGATTAATGGCCAGAGGCTGACATTGGGATGGCTTCCATTTTACTTTTTGGAAATACAGTCTCTTACCAAACTTAGCTTTTGCAACTTTGCCACCCTGGCCACACTGGTGGCCCAGTGATCTTCCCAGGAGAAGCTTCCCTCTGCCCCTCTGTACTTGGGTTACAGAAGTGCCACTGTGCCTGGCCCTTTATATGGATGTTGAGCAGCATCCTCTCAAATGCTATGAAATACTCATTTTACTCCCTTTGAGCCACTCACAGTAGGCTAACCATTGATTAGTTGTCTGCTTCAAAAGGGAGCCTTGAAGTAGAGAAAGAAAGGGACCCTGGGTCACTTAACAGTAACTGCACTAAGAATGAAAGGAAGTCATTGTCTACATCAAAACTATGTGGTGGACCCAAGTCTTGAAAGTCCACTGTGAGAAAATGTTGGTTTCTTTTCTCAGTATCCATGGCTTAGACCTCTTCCATCTATATTTCTCAGAGGAACTGAGCCAGGATGTTATTTGTGTGGATGATATGGCAAAGCAGGTAGTTCTGAGTACGTAGATAGGTAAATTTGTCATCAGGAAAATGATGTTCTGTGATCATTTCTGTTTTAACAAACAGTCTCAATAATCCAGGCTTCAGGGTCTATGTTCTTGGGTTCCACTTGTTTGGGGTCCTGTTATTTTGAGTTATAATCCTGAACAGTGAAGAAAGGAAGAAGCATTGCCTATTCCATTATAGAGTACTAGTAATGCATCTGCTGACATGAAAATAAGGTGTATTCCAGTGCTTTAGACCATAAGGGATAATACATACATACATACATACATATAACATATAAATATATAATATATTATGTTATATATTATATTTATAATAATATATTATAATTATACATACATTATATATATTAATTCATTAGTAGGAGCTAGAAGCTTTAAAGCTTTGTGGTTTATCTTGGCTTTAAAGAGAAATGGAAATTTTAGTTCATTAGGTCGGAACAGTTTTAAAAGCATCAGTGATTTGCTAACCATCCTCAAACAGTAATTTTTAATCTCTCAACAGGGAGGAACAGACAAATGAAATTATTACAAAGAAAAGAAGTGAGGGAGGAAGAAAGGAATAGAGAGAGGGAGGGAAAGAGAGAAGGAGGGAGGGAACGAATTAATTTTATCAAAAAGAAAAGCCATCAATACCTATGTTGTCGATTTTACAAGATTGATTGGCTAATTAGAACCAAGTTGTTAAAGACCAGATTCAAATTATCTTGATCTATCTTTAATCTCCAGAAGACATTTTTATTGTTCATCTCTTATCTGATCTAGCATCCTTGTAACTACCAGATAAAAACCATTTGGAATGTGTTCACCAACTAAATCACTAGCTTCCACCACCTAAAAATCTAATAATGTGGGTGATCCAAGATGGTGGCAAACAGAGTTCACCCACCGTGTCCGAGGGACACAGGATCTGAAACTCCAAAATCGGTGAATGGAGGGGCAGCTGAAGTTATTGATGCTTCCTGGGTGAGAGGGGATAGCTCGTGAGCTGGGACCATTTGGATCCACGTCACCCATGGACATTTTCAGGGACTGAGAGTGGCAAATATTCAACCACCCTGTACTTCCCCTTGCCCCAAGCATGGGCTTCCCCTCCCTGCTAGGTGACTGAGAAAGCAGAGGCAGGCATCTAAGGTCTAGGGTGATGGCAGGTGGCTGTATGGGCCTCCCAGCAGGAGGCTGTACTGGCCTCCCAGATCTGCAACAGCAGAGGGGTGGTGGTTAGCACAAGCTGAATCCTTTGAGATCAGTGACTGAGATGGCAGAAGTGGCTACCCCAAGTACAGGTCTTGCTGCCCAGCAGCCAAACAGCGGATACCACTGAGCTGATGGATTTCCTACACTCTCATTTGCCCCTGTGAGTGCAAATCTGAGAGTAGAGAAGAGGGGGAACCCCTGTGCTTTAAAATTAGGCCTGTGAGTGAGTGAATATGCCTTCAAGTGAGTATGTGCAGACCCAGGTTTCCACTGCACTAGCAGCCAGACATCAGATCCCTCCCACCCACACTCCCACTGTGGGCAACATAGGGATCCTTGGGACACCCTTCTCAATGTTGAAGCCCCTGTTGTATGGGTCTACCAGTGGAGTCCAGGTAAACAATTCCTGAAGCCCAGACAGATCTGAATACCAGAAGGGCAGTATGACAGGCCTGTAGGCCACTGAGGTATTCAGGGCACCTGTACATGCACATTGTGGCCTTGAGCAGCGTCAGCACCCACACCCCCTCCTAGGCTTAAGCTCCACATTCCAGGCATCTACATGCTCTAGCACCCTGTCCTTCAAGGCACACTTACACACACATGCCTGCACCTGCACACATGTGCCTGTGGCCTTCCTCCCTTAGCTACAGCTGAAAGAGCAACATTCACTCTCAAACCGGTGGACATCTCTCATCTTCCTGAAGAATAATCCAGACACCAGAGGGTGGTTCAATATATGAAAATCCATCAATGTGATCCACCATATAAACAAACTGAAGGAGAAAACCCACATGATCATCTCCCTAGATGCCAAAAAGTATTTGACAAAATCTAACACGCATTCATGTTTAAAGTCTTGGAGAGATTAGGGATACAAGGCACATACCTAAACATAGAAAAGGCAATATACAGCAAGCCTATAGCTAACATCAAACTCAATGGAGAGAAACTCAAATCAATACCACTGAAGTCAGGGACTAGGAAAGTTTGCCCATTGTCTCCATATCTCTTGAACATAGTACTTGAAGTCCTAGCTAGAGCAATAAGACAACAAAAGGAGATCAAGGGGATACAAATTGGAAAGGAAGAAGTCAAAGTATCACTATTTGCAGATGATATCATAATATTCATGAGTGACCCCAAAAATTCAACCAGAGAACTCCTACAACTGATAAACACCTTCAGTAAAGTGGCTGGATACAAAATCAACTCAAAAAAATTAGAAGCCCTCCTGTATACCAAAGACAAAAGGGTCAAAAAGGAAATTAGGGAAACAACACCCTTCACAATATCCACTAATAACATAAAGTACCTTGGGGTGACTCTAACCAAGCAAGTGAAAGACCTATATGAAAAACAAACTTCAAATCTCTGAAGAAAGAAATTGAAGAAGATATTAGAAGGTGGAAAGACCTCCCATGCTCATGGATTGGTAGGATTAACATAGTGAAAATGACCATATTGCCAAAAACAATCTACAGATTCACTGCAATTCCCATCAAAATATCCTCACAATTCTTCACAGACCTTGAAAGAAATATACTCAACTTCATATGGAGAAACAAAAAACCCAGAATCTCCAAAACAATCCTCTACAACAACAGATCATCTGGAGGTTTCTCCATCCCTGACCTCAATGTGTACTACAGTGCAATAGTAATAAAAACTGCATGGTATTGGCATAGAGATAGAATAGTGGATCAATGGAACCGAGTAGAAGACCCAGACATGAACCCACACACCTAGGAAACTTGATTTTTGACAAAGAAGCCAAAACATTTCAACGGAAAAAAGACAGCATCTCCAACAAGTGGCGCTAGTCCAACTGGATATCTGTATGCAGAAAAATGGAAATAGATCCATATTTATCACCTTGCACAAAGCTAAAGTCCAAGTGGATCAAAGACCTCAACATAAAACCAGACACACTAAACCATTTAGAAGAAAAAGTGGGGAAGACCATAGAACTCATTGGCACAGGAGACTACTTCCTGAATAGAACATCAACAGTACAGGCTCTAAGATCAACAACCAATAAGTGGGACCTCATGAAGCTGAAAAGCTTCTGTAAAGCAAAAGATACTGTCATCAAAACAAAACGACAGCCTACAGACTGGGAAAGGATCATTACCAATCCTACTTCTGACATAGGGCTAATATCCAGTGTATATAAAGAAC